>SSSI01002511.1:0-30110 GCA_004796505.1 Oryzaephilus surinamensis
CCAAACGATTTTTAGTAATTTTTACTCAAAAATCGTACAGTAATAGAGGCTATTACTGTACGATGGCAGTTATAAGAAAAAACAATGTTGGTACTTAAACAAATTGCTGGTTGCTGGAATTCAGGCTAATTCTATAGTGTGTCAATTTTGTTGTGGCGTCCATCTTGTTAATATCATAAACAATATCTTAATTCAACTTATTTTATAATAATACACGACACATTAAATAAATAAACAAAGAAATATGTCTTCAATTATTTAAAATTAAAGTTTATGGTGTAATTGTGGCAATTACAGACATGGGTAGTTGGTAAATTTGTTCAATTGTTTCATTACCAACCAAAAAAATATCCCTAAATTCGAGCAACCATTAATTTTTTAATTAAAAAAAAAAATTAAATAAATTCGAATGTTTGTTACAAAAAAAATCTTGTGTTTTACTTGAGCGGAAAGATATTTACAAAATCTCGCCTTTGAAAAACTCGGCTTCGCCTCGTAATACATTTTTTCCTGCACTTGTATAACAAATAACTATTAAAAACATCCTACCTGAATTGAAAACGGACGACAACACCTCCTGCGAACTAGGACTCTTCAATTGTTGCGGCCGATTTTGATCACCACCCAAATTCGGTTGATTACCAACAGTTTTCATATATTGTGGCAATGTATTACGATATTGTTGTGCACTAATTGCTGCCATTTGCATTGCTGGTGCTGATAAAAAATGCGAACTATAATTTTGTACACCAGCATTCGTATGAGATTGATTATGTTGTCCAAATACATTTGTTTGTAAACCGAAACCAGTTTGATGTTGTTGTAATTGTGCTGATTGTATTGTTGAATTGCCTGGTTGTTGAAAATAACCAGTTTGTCCACCAGTCGATTGTGAATAATATGATGATGATTGCAATGCTGGCACAACATTATTTTGCACTGGACCAGTTGGAGCACGTTGCATTACACCACCACCAGATAAATAATTTGCTTGTATGGATGGATCGTACGGTATATAAACTTGTCCTTGTTGTGATTGTTGTTGATATGCTTGTCCAACACCACCCGATTTCGTACCAATTGCACTGATTTGTTGACTTGACGGTTTCACCGAAGCGGACATCAATGAATTCGATGTCGACGATATTAAAACAGTTGTTGGATTGTTTAATTGTTGATTTTGTCCAAATGGAGCCGTTGCTGACAAACGGTAACTGTTCGTGTACAGTTCAGGTGCTGTTGGTGGCGGTGGTGGTGGATGAGCTGGTGTGGCTGGTAAATAAACGGATTGTGTTGAATATGGACTGGATGCCGTTTGTCCCAAACCATAATGGTTTGGATATTGTGAGTATTGTGATCGGCCTTGATTACCCAACACACCACTTTGATCAATTTGAAATGCACCATACAAACCAGTTTGGGCAGCTTGTAACGGTTGCGTTGAATTATACAAAACAGTTGGTACAGTTGGTGGTGATGGTATTGTCGACATACCATATTGGGTGCTGCCACCAAGTCCAGCCTTAAAAACCAAAACCAAAATTAACATAAAATACACAACTAAAATTTTTTGTGTAAATTTACTTGATAGCTTAAATGATTTGTTGTATATTGTTGTGGTGGTTGTCCAATACCAACACCAGCACCAATAACTTGTTGCATTGGTGGCGGCGATAATGGATTACCCATTAAACTAGGTGGAACAATACCAGAATGTTGTTGATGGGATGTAGAACTTAAAACTGTTTGTCCACTACTACCAGAAACTTGTTGGGTCGGTTTAACCTATAAAAAAAATACATGTAGTGCCATCTAGTAGTTAAATCACGAACAATAAAATGAAGATTACTGTTTAAATAATGGGCTAGTTGCACATTTTTTCTTTATTTATTATTCTTTTAATGTAGACGATATTCATGATTCAGAAAATGTATTTACTTTTTTTCAACGTACAATAGTTTAAAAAAAAAATGTAAAAACGCAATTTTGACATTTGAATTATTTTCTTACTATATTATGACGTCACTAAGAAAAAAGATGGCGGATCGGAAATGACGGTTTGTTTATAACATAACCTCAATTGTAGTTGTTTTTATTTATATGGTTTTTTAACTTTTTAATAACAAATTAAGGAAAAAAGATAAAAATATAAAAAAAATTTTTTGAAGTGTTTTTTAACACGGTCTATCGATTAATGAAGTCAAATATTAAATTCCTCCGCTCATGCAACTACCCCATAAAACAAAAATAATCAATTATTGTTTTGCGGCCTCTTACCTTGCATACATTTGTTGTTGTTGATGCAGTTTGATTCGGTGATGGACTGTATCCTTCATGATTATCATCCGGTGTATCTGTACCTTTACTAAACACATTATTTGGATCTAATGTGTTCGGATCGGTAACAAACGAATTTGTAAAACTGGTATTACCATCATCGACTTGACCATGTTCACTTGGTGTTTCCCATACTTTTTTCACTGAGGCAATTTTAATATTCAACGAATCAGCTGTACATATTGTATTACTATTAACACTACCACTACTTGTAATCGAATGCATTGTTTTCGACATACATAAATTCTTTGCTGTTGTTGATGATGATGTTGTTGTTTTCTCATCAGTTAAATGTGACAAATCTGAACCGAAAAAATCCAATTTCATATCAGCATTATCTTCTTTAAAACTTAATTGTAGTTGCATTGTTGTGTCCGGTTTTGTTGCATCTGATAGTAATGGTTTATTAAAACCACTACTAATCGCATCAATTGTTGGTGATTCATCTAGTTTACGTTGTGATTTATTATTTGTATTTGGATTCCTTGGTACTGGTGTTGATTTAAAATTCGTATTTTCAAATATAATCGTATTCACTGGCGGTGTTGTACCATCCAATAAATTTTTATCTTGTAATTGTTGTTTAACAATGATTTTATCATGATTTGGACTAACATTTGTTTGATTTTGTTGTTCAATTGTTTTAACACTATCTAAACCAACTGTTAACATATTCGTATTGCCGCCATCATGTTCAATTTGATGTATTTGCGTACTTAATGGCTTATCCCATGCACTACAACTAACTTGTCCACCACTATTATTCACTTGATTTGTATTATTATTCTCTTTTATACCATACAAACTTTTATTTATATCACTAACATCACACAAACCTGTACTACTAGTATTAACTTGTTGATGTTGTTGCATTTGTGCAGCTTTTTGTAGTTTTGCTTTTGCAAAACGCGGTGCCAATTTCATTTGTCGTGGCCGATCATATGGATTCTTCATGATTGGCGGTTGAACTGGCATCGACATCAAACTTGGTATATTTTGTATTTGTTGTTGCGTCATTTGTCCACTACTTGGTTTCTTTCTTGTATCCGTTTTAATATCTTTTTTAACATCTTTATTAACAATCGACGACGCTTTATTATTATCATCCAATTTTTTAACATTCTTTTTACTTTTCACTTCTTGAAAACCTTCTGTATCACCATTAAATGATGATTTCTCATCACGTTCATCATCTTTCACATCTAAATCATCTTTTTTCATTGAATTTTGTCTTTGTACACCTAAACGTGGTGCTGATGTGGGCGGCGGTTGACGACGTTGCGGCGGCGGTGGTGGTCCTTGATTTCTAATTGTATTCTTAACATTAAATTGCATTTTACGATTTAATTTGCCATCTTTTTCATCGGAATTCTCTGAATTCGTATCACAGTTATCATCATTAATTTTACTTTTCGATTTACCATGTGGCTTATTATGTTCAATTTTACTATTATTATTTCGTAATTTCGTTTTATCGTCACGTGCTGTTAAACCGGCCGATAAAGCTTGCTGGTTTTGTTTGGCTTTATCATCACTTGACGATAAATCCGTACAATTTTCATCAGTTTTCTTTTCATCAGCATGTAAATTACTAAATGGTTGTTTTGTTTGTGGTGGTCCATAAGCATCAATACGTTTACTTATACCAACAACACGACTACCACGAAAACTACTACTCGAACCACCTCTACCATGTCTGGTTGGTTCACCTTTCGGTACATATTTATCCATTTTTTGTTTCTCTTTCAAATTCTTTTCATCTTTATCGAATTTTTTCAATGTTTTCGGACTGCATTCATCAAATGAACCATCCGAATCATTATTATGATATTCATTATTTGCTGAACGATTTGAACTACCCATTTTATGACCACGATTTGTTTGTCTTTTCGTCCACGATGTTGAACGATATTCATTCATACCCCATGATTTATTTGTTTGATAATTACGATTTCTTCTATCTTTATTATAATCATCATTTTTCAATTTTATATCATTTTTATTATCTAATTTTATAGATTTTTCTTGTGTTTGTTGTATGGTTTCCGTTTGATCTAATGCAGATGGTATTGAATCAGCCCATGAACTTGTTAAATTACTATTTAAATCATCTGTAATAATTTTCTCATTATCATCTAGTAATTTGTCATCTTTTTTCACATCTAATTTCTTTTCACCACGTTTCAATTGTGTTAAATTACGTTTTTCATTACGTAAATCATCTTGTTCGATACGATCTTTTGTTATTGGACCAGGTACTGGTCGTAAATGTTTCTTTTCATCAAAACCAGACTCGTACGATTCACTCCAATCACGTGGCTCTGAATCACGTGAATGTCTAGTCGATCTAGAATCACGTGAATCCGGTCTAGCTGGTCGTTCGTCACAACTACGACGTTGTTCGTGCCAATTCGACGACGATGACGTATCCGATTGTGAATCGTGACGTTTATCGGACGAACGATGAAAACTATCATCGGAACTTTGTCGTTTATAATCGCCATCCCGATTATCTGGACTATCTTGACGTATATTACGACTTTTCTGATTACTTTGCCAACGATTTTCACTATTATTATAAAACTGTTGTGATTGTTGCGATTGTTGTTGCTGTTGTTGTTGTTGTTGTGGTTGTGATTGTTGAAGATTCGAGTTACTATTATTACGTGCCTTTAAAAATCTTGGCGGCAAATCATTTTGAAATTGTCTTGAAAAACTTGGACCATTTGTATCACGTTCATTTTTCGTATATTGTTTACGATTCGCTTGATTTGTTGCTGATGTTGTTAAATTTTTACCTTCAATTTGTGTTAATTGCCTAAAATTATTTTCACGATTCATTGATTTCTCTTCATTTGAATTTTGTTGTTGTTGCTGATGTTGTTGTTGTTGTTGTTGTTGTTCATTGCGTTCTTTCTCTTTTTGAAAATCAGGTAATGGAATGTCTGTAATTTTTTGTTTTAAATTCTCACCATTACGTTTCGTTATACGTTGTTCTAAATCTTGTAACATTTTATTAGCACCAGCTTTTGTACCTTCACTAAAACGTTTCTCTTCTTCTTCTTTACGGATTATAGCACGTTGTACAGCTTGATCAATATCCTTTTTACAACGTATAAAATCATCATTATGTGTTTGTTGCTGTTGTTGCTGATGCTGTTGTTGTTGTTGTTTTTGCCAATTATTACTACTACTACGATTTGTTGTTTCATTATAATGTTCTTGTTGTTTATTAACTTCTTTTTTAATTGGTTTTTTAACATCACTTTCATCATCACTAAACGACAATTTTTGACTATAATCAATATCATCTTGTCCAGCCCAACCCATATCCGAACCAATTTCATCCATACGATTCAATTCCTCCATTTTAACAATTGGCGTTATTTCATTGGCATCTGGAATCAATCTAGGCGGCCTATCCGGTCCTAACCGGCCTACATTTCTTCCATTTGCTTGTTGTTGCTGTTGTTGTTGTTGTTGATTACCACCAAAATTACCTTTGTACATAAATGGTGGGATTACACCTAAAAATTGCGGAGGTAATTGTGGCGGTTGTTGCTGTTGCTGTTGTTGTTGTTGGCCGACCTGGGCCGTAAGCTGTGGTGGGGCACCCAGGGGGGCCGAGCCCGGTCTTGAATCTTGTCCACCGCCGCCACCGCCACCTGCTTGTTTGGCAGCACCACCTTGTGTCCAAGAACCTTCGGTTTGTGGCCGTAAACTTAATCCGGTAGGGTATTGTGCATCTGTGTTGGTACGTACAGTGTTGCCACCATTTCCAATGCCGCCTGCATCGCCTTGGCCAGCCGCCGACAAGCTTGGAAATTCGTGTTGGAATTGTGCACTCTGATATGGTGGCGGATGATGGATGGAATCTTGTCCAATCGTTACCGTACTCCATAATTTGTCTGTTGTGCCTACATTCGGCACAGTAGGCTGCGTTTGTTGTTGTTGTTGTGGTTGCTGTTGTTGTTTTTGTTGTGGTGGTATTGTTACATTCACTGGTAATGCGATATTCGCTTGATGTGAACTCAATTGGGGTGGTTGTGTGGCTGTTGTTGTTGTCGATGATTGTGTACTTGCTGTTGTCACTGTTGTTGATGTTGTGGTTGATGTTGTTGACGAAGTTTCTTGTTTGCCCCATCCTGTACCACCTGGCGGTATTAAAGCTACTGCTGCGTCGGTACCACTATGTTCCGATTTCAATGATGGTAGATTTGCTGGCGCCCTACGTGCACTAGGCACTTTACCCAATGATTGCATACCATATTTAACGTTGGTGAATGAGTTTTTCTGTTGAGTTTTTTCGGAATTTTCACCCTAATCACATTTAAATTGTAGTTAAAACATGAAAACACTAAATCAGTAGTTATACAACCAACAATACATTAAACAATAATAAAATTAAAAATCTACAACTTTGTATTGTTGTTTGCCTATTATTTGGTGCATTTTTCATGAACAATAAATTATAGGAGTAATAAATTAAATATCTCACCCTGCTATTCTTGTACAAATTATTTATATCCAATGACTGAAATTTCGGTTTTGATTTCTCCCCCTTGGAGGCTTGCCCTGGCAAAGTAGACATGCTGTATGCACGCAACCATTTAGATTATAACTGGACCCAGTGAACGAACCGTATTTCTACAAAAAAAAAGCACACAATGCAACAGATAAAAAATAAACAATGCACACAACTATCAATCTATTGAAATGTTTCAATTTGCACAACTGCAGTATTTTTTTAAAAAAGTTTCTTTGGTGAATTGTATACGTTTAGAATTTTAACTACGTAAGCAAAAATTTGTTTTGTATACAAAAATTAAGGCTTGATATATTTCCTGTTTCGTCTACACATATATACAATGATAATTTATCTACACAGTAAATATAAACTATTCAATTATACCAAAATAAAAGATTTAGCATTGAAATTATTTAGTAATGAAATTCTTTAAACAAATTTAATTCCATAAACGATTAACAACTCCATGTTTGTTTTTCTATAGCCAAAATTTATAACGGTTCACTAATATGCACTTGAATAAATTCGTTAAACAATATCACTAATAAAATACACCACAATTATATGGGCACATAAAAAAATAAACACTTTTTTATTTTTATTACGAAATTTTCTAGTCATTGTTACTAGGATTTTTGCACAAAAAATATATACGTACCTTGGTCCGTCCAGATGGGTTAACAATAATTAACAAAGAATTAATCCAATTTATTTGAAATAAGGACGGATGTTTTAGAATTTTTAAAAAACCTATATATTTTAAACCACTAAACAAATATTTTAAGCTTAATGTCAAAATGGCGTTCGCCGACTACTCAACTAACAATCAATAGAGTGACGTAAGCAAATTATTAGCGACATCTGTTTCATATACCCTCAACCCCATAAATTGGCGCTCGATTCAAAACCAAAACTTCTTTTAAATTTATTTAAATACATTAAAATACAAATAATATCATTTTAGTTTATTAAATATTTACAAATTATAGTTCGATATGCTTTTGCATTATACGTGTCTCGATATCTAAATGAATTTTCTCAACTTTTCTTGCTTGTTTCTTAATATTATCATGCATTAAAGTATGTTGTTGAGATTTTTCACCATGTAGATCGCTTTTCTTGTATTTCTCTTCGTTTAAAGCATGCTCAGCTTGTAGGTGTCTTAATTTCAATAATCTATTTTCATAATGTAGCAATTCTACTTTCAAAGACTCTAATTCACTTGGTGTAAAATTACTTTCCAAAGCAATACGCCACAATCCTTGCACTTTTGGCTCTACAAACTCTTTACTAGCTGGCCCTTTTGATGCCAACACATTTAAATGATCGAAACCATCTTTAATAGTCTTATGATGTTCTCGCAAAAGATTCACTTTGTCCAAATAGTCTTTGTTTGGTTGTTTTTCTTCTTGCACTTCAATTGTATTGTATTTATCCAAGCTATCATCAACGGAATCTAAAATAATGATGATAATTAACTAGAAAATACCAAAAAATAATAATTTTTAATACTCTCTTGATGATCTTCAGGGTTTCCTTTAACGTCATGCAAAAGTGAGTAATATTGGTCGATTTTATCTTGATGATGAGAAAATTCCTCCTTCAATGCCGCTAGTTCTTCGTTGGTGAAGCCAGCAGTTTCCGCTTTCTGCCACAATTTGTTCAGTTTCTTGTCTTTAAACAAGCTTTTATTAATATGTTTGTCTGAGGCTTCATTCATTGGTTTAAAAGCACGATATTTCTCCGGATCATCAACATTCTCAGCCTGATCCAACAGTCCATAATTATCCATGATTGTTAACAGTTTTTTACGTAATTCAGCTTCTTTAAGACCATCTTTATCCTTTCCTTCAGCCCTTAAATGCTTCCACGTTATCTCTTCTTTGTCATGCAGTTTTAATTCTCCGAAAATTGACTTCAGTTTCGTTTCAGACAGTCTCTAAACACAACTACATGTTACCGAAGTTTAATCTGAAATTAAAAAACTTACTAGGACCGCTTTGGACCACAACAAATTCAATTTAGCCATCCTGAAGGGCTTGTCTAGATGTTTTAACGAAGTCGGTCTAAAATCATGATCATCTTGCGATACTTTAGACTTTTCTACATTCGCATCTTTGGAATACTTATTATGGGCCGTAATTGTAGCAATAAAAACATTTAAAACAACGAGAATAAGGGCAAATTTGTAAAAAAACATTGCGGAATTTAGCATGTAATGCAGAGGAAGAAGAAGACTAACATAACCTCAATATGTTTATAAATAAGTTTATTTTTGTTTACATGAAAGAGTTTTATTGTGAATCGCTTGATGAACTGCTACTCGAGTCCGTACTCATCACTTCCACATCCTCTGTTTCCTGTTTATGGTTTCTAGTGTCCATGGGGACGGTTCCCTGCCCCACACTGATGTGCATTTCGCCGGAGGCCGGATGCCAGGCGAATTGATTCTGTTGTGCAGCTGGAATTTCGCCTGGATGGCCGCCAGTTCGGTGCAGATCGGACATGCTGTTCTGCTGCTGCAATAAATGGCCATTTATGGGGTCGCTCATACGTCCCAATAGGCCCAGACGCATTTCTATGTCGGTGGGGTAGGGCCGCCTTGGATCCCCCTGTTGCCAGGTCAATGGGGCGCAAATTGCATTCGATGCACTTATACGATGGGCGAATTTGATCAGTTCCTCAGACGATACGGGACGTTTATTCGCTCGGGCAATACTTTGTAGTTTTTGGTTGGCCTGATAAATAGCCGTTGATAATATTTGTTCAGCTTCTTTTAATTGTTTTTGTAAATGATTGATATCTTGATCTTGGCGTTCAACTTCCGCTTTTAATATGTCCATTTTCTTGTTGATTTGTGCTTGTTCAGCTGCCAGTTTTAATGTATCTTTTAATTCATTGTCTTTAGCTACTAAAAGTTCAGTTAATTGGGTATATTCAGCACTGGAGAGTTTGTTTGTCTTTGGGGCGATCGCATTTTCAATTACTTCTCTTAAAATATAACGAATTATTGTAGGATATTGTTAAATTACTGAGCGACTTACTTTGAAATTAATTCTAAATCGTCTATAATGTATAAAAGTTTTTCTTTTGTGCTTATTTGTGAAGACATTTTTCATCAACAAAATACAAGAAATTAGTAATTTTACAGGAACCTCTTCTATTTCAAGGTCAGCTGACGCAATTTTACAAATTTTAAGGTTATAAATCGTGGAAGTTCCTTCAAATCTGTGTTAAAAAATGCCTACAATCGGTGTTAAACGTGATTTACTTTTCCAATCATTGGGAAAAATATACAGTAAGCTAATTTCCATTGATTTCTAGTAATTGTTCGTAAAATTGTTATGATTTTCAGCTGACGATGAGTTTCAAAAGTTATGTTTCGAATTCGGTTTGGAATTGGATGAAATTACAACGGAAAAACAGATGATTACTAAAGAACAAGGTGAAGAATCACAAAATACAGAAAATGCATCAGAAGATATCATTTATCGGATCGATATACCAGCAAATCGATACGATTTACTGTGCCTTGAAGGACTGGTACTTGGTTTACTAGTTTTTCAAGGAAAGTAAGTAGGAATACTGTAAAAATTTCCTTTGATTTTTAATGGGTTACTTTTAGAATGCCAGTACCTAAATTCCATGCAGTAAAACCATCTGAAGGAGAAACCGAACGACTGTTAATCCAACCAAATACTGCACAAATTCGCCCCTTTGCTGTTGCTGCAATTCTACGTAATTTGCATTTCACACAGGACTCGTACAACAGTTTCATCGATTTACAAGACAAACTGCATCAGAATATATGTAGGAAACGTTCATTAGTTGCTATTGGAACGCACGATTACGATACAATTCAAGGCCCATTTACTTACGATGCAAAACCACCATCCGACATTAAATTCATACCATTAAATCAAACGAAAGAATTCACAGCTGAGGAATTGATGCAACTGTATTCAACGCATGCACAACTAAAGCAATATTTGCATATAATTAAAGATAGTCCAGTTTATCCTGTTATAACTGATTCAAATGGCGTTGTTTTATCTTTACCACCAATTATTAATGGTAATCATTCGAAAATAACGTTGCAAACAAAGAATGTATTCATTGAATGTACAGCAACCGATTTAGCAAAGGCTAAAATCGTACTTGATACATTAGTTTGTATGTTTAGTCAATATTGTAAAGACAAATATCAAGTGGAGTATTGTGAAGTGGTTTATCCAGATGGGAAAACATTATTATGTCCAGAATTGGAGTATCGTGATGAGATTGTTTCTGCCAACACCACCAATAAGAAAATAGGCATAAGGTAAATGGTTGTAATTTAGTAAAACGTATATATTATTATCGGTTTATTGATTTTTTTTTAGTGAAAACGGGGATAAAATAGCTGAGCTACTATCGAAAATGTGTCTAAAATCGGAATTATCATCCACTGATAAAATAAAAGTCACAATTCCACCTACAAGACACGATGTTATTCATCCTTGCGATATTTACGAAGACGTGGCGATTGCTTATGGTTACAATAACATAAAACGTACATTTCCACATACAAATACTGTCGGACAACAATTACCAGTTAATAAATTAACTGATTTACTTCGTTATCCAATTGCGGAAGCAGGTTTTACTGAAGCTTTAACATTCACTTTGGTAAAACAGCAAATTTCTTCAATTTCCTTTTGTTTTATTCAATAGTTGATGTTTTAGTGTTCGCGGGACGATATTTCCACAAAACTGGGCTTGGATTCTATAGAAAACATCCCAGCTGTTCACATTTCCAATCCAAAAACACTTGAATTTCAAGTTTGTCGCACAACTTTATTGCCGGGCATTTTGAAAACGATTGCAGCTAACAAAAAGATGCCATTACCTATTAAAATATTCGAAATATCCGATGTAGTGATTAAAGATGATGGTAGTGAAGTTGGTGCACGAAATGAACGACATATTTGTGCTGTAAATTGTAATAAAAATGCTGGTTTTGAAGTTGTACATGGTTTATTAGACAAAATTATGTTGTTGCTTGAAGTCCCTTGGTCAAAATCCGTTTCTGGATATTATTTGAAGGCAATTAACGATCCTACATACTTTCCAGGCCGTTGTGCTGAAATAATTTGTAATGGGAAGCAAATTGGGAAGATAGGCGTATTACATCCGAATGTTTTAACGAAATTCGAACTTACAAATCCATGTTCAGTATTGGAAATAACAATCGAACCATTTGTTTAATTAATTTATAAATGTTTAACTTATTTAAATTAATAAAATAATGCTTTTTATTCACTTCAATATGTAGATTTCTTTGTTTAGTTGTTGGCGGTGGTTGATAGGTGGCGCTTTCTAGTAAATTGGTTAGCCAACTAGGATTTTTTGACGGCCATATTAGAAAATGGCGTCCGTGATGAATATACTGTATAACGAATGTGCACTGTGTTAAGTGCGTATAGTGTGTGTTTGCATAAAAAGTGGATTTAATTAAATAAATTTTAGTGCATTAAATCACGTGTTCAAGTTAACAAAATTTTTTGTAAATTGTTTAGAATAATATAAGAAATGCCAACATGCAACAAGATTCAACAACAACAGATAATAATTCGAGAATAGATAAAGTGAATGTAGTGGATAAATCGACGACTCCCCAATCAACATCAAATTCAAGTCCGACAAAATCTGAAACGGAAACATATTCGGAACATCGTCGTTATATGAGCGATTCGTCGGAAAGTGAAGAAGACAGTGTATCAGAGGTAGAATTGAATAAAAATTTGTTTTTTATGTATTTCGCCCCATACATTTCCTCCTCCGTATAGAATATATTCGCCCCCAGGCCCCTAAGTATCAATGAACCTGCGATAGAGTGACATCTTGTGGCCGACATTTATTGTATGCCACTTTTTCATTCTTATTTCACTAGAAAATTGATGAAATTTCATTAAATTTATGTACATTTTAATTGAATTAAATGATTTTTAATGTATTTTATTGGTGATGTGATGGATATTTAGTAAATTTCGGTGAAAATCTGGTGTATTTCTAAAGTTGATCAAAGAGTGTGTGCGTCTGTCATTTGTTCCCACTTCTAAGCCTTTTTAATTCAAGGAATTCCTTTAGAATTTTTACACAAGGTACACGTCAATCCATTTTTTTTTATTAAAAAACAGTGAAAATATCGAAATATACAGTAAAATATGTTTATTGAATTGATTTATTCCGTATATATTTCGTGTGAATTTTGTGTATTCGTCCATCAATACTTTTTAATGGTGGACAGACACAGCCAACTTATATAGTTTTAATAATTTTCTATTGTCTGCAATTATTGCATGTTTTACGATTTTATTTTTATATTTTATTATTTGTTTTTCCGTTTTATATAATATAATAAATATTTCATCATATAATTTGAACTCAAGATTTAACTAGATTGTCTGAATGTTTGTTATTCACTTAATAAATAAACAGTTAATTAAAAATTTTAATTTTATACTATAAAATTAAGAATTAAATCAATATAATTTCATTTAAAAAATAATAAAATAGAAGAATATAAAAAAAAACAATGCGTTGAAAATTGCAACTTTCTCTGCATTTGCTATTGTTTAAAATTTTACAAAGAAAATCAATTTTATTATATATTTAAACAAAAATTATTAAATATTGCCCTTTAAAAACGATTTTCTTATTACTTTCTCTGCACGTTTATGGCTTTTCTCACGACGACTACAAAGTGTTTTTTTCTAATTTCCATCATTCGTATTACGAAATAATTTGCTGTACCGTTACAAAAACAATGTCATATAGATTTGATTTCAATTTTTTTTCACTAAATAAAGGTCATTGGCCACATAAATTAATTTAATAATTTTATAAAAGGGTTCCCTCGTCTCTTAAAACTGGGTCAAATGATATTAATTTTGATTGTACTTGTTTGGGGGTGAATATAAAAGTGTGTAAAATAAACAATTTCTAAGGTGGAGTCATTTATAATTGACCAGGAGTTTGAAGAAGATCCACAAGTCGAAGATACAGCCAAATTCCTATTAAATCCGGATGAAGATCGTGCCGTTGATCCAGAAACACAAGCCAGACTTGAAGCTCTCTTACAAGCAGCCGGTAATTACAAAAAAAAATATATAATATAGCATTTAGTTTTATTGTACAAAATAAATGTTGAAAAACTGTATACTGAAAAAAAGGTATTGGAAAACTGGCCGCTAAAGATGGTAAACATTTAGGTGATCCAGAAGTACTGCGTCGATTAACGTCGAGTGTTTCGTGTGCATTGGATGAGGCGGCAGCTGCACTAACACGAATGCGTTCAGATAATCCACGTCCCCAGCCGGAGAAGACGTCTTTGGTGGAGGCGTGCACCGATGGTGATGTTGGAACCGTACGAAAACTATTAACCGAAGGCCGTTCCGTACATGAAACGTCCGAAGAGGGTGAAAGTTTGTTGTCGTTGGCGTGCAGTGCCGGCTATTTCGAACTGGCACAGGTAAAAAACGAATTTTTTCCCAAAAAAAAACCAAATCCATAAAATAATTAACAAAATCATGTATAGTTCCTCCATCTATGAATTGTTTAAAAAATTATAAATTGTAGTAGAGGATATAACGAGAGATGGCCGTAGTTGTACATTTATTTTTCAAAATTTACAAAAAAATTCTATTTATTCGCGTATAAAATCGATCCGAAATGAATGATTTGATTGCGTTTAGGTGTTGTTGGCGATGCACGCGAACGTTGAAGATCGTGGCATCAAAGGTGAATGTACACCGTTAATGGAGGCGGCCAGTGCTGGCCATTTAGACATTGTCCGTCTTCTAGTTGCCCATGGAGCAGATGTGAACGCTCAATCCACCTCCGGAAATACACCATTGATGTATGGTTGTGCTGGCGGTCATACAGACGTCGTTAAATTCCTATTAGAAAATGGGGCGAATGTGGAAGATCACAACGAAAATGGACATACACCGTTAATGGAGGCGGCCAGTGCTGGTCATGTAGATTTGGCAAAAATTCTATTAATGCACGGTGCCGGAATTAATACACATTCGAACGAATTCAAAGAGAGCGCATTAACATTGGCATGTTATAAAGGCCATTTAGATATGGTGCGATTTCTATTAGAAGCTGGTGCAGATCAAGAACATAAAACAGATGAAATGCATACGGCATTAATGGAAGCATCAATGGATGGGCATGTGGAGGTGGCCAGATTACTATTAGATTCTGGGGCACAAGTTAATATGCCAACCGATAGTTTTGAATCACCATTAACATTGGCGGCATGTGGTGGACATGTTGATTTAGCAATGTTATTAATTGAACGTGGTGCAAATATCGAAGAAGTCAACGATGAAGGTTATACACCGTTAATGGAGGCGGCACGTGAAGGTCACGAGGAAATGGTACACTTGTTATTAGGTCAAGGTGCAAATATAAATGCTCAAACAGATGAAACACAAGAAACGGCATTAACATTGGCTTGTTGTGGTGGTTTCACTGAAGTGGCGGATATTTTGTTGAAAGGCGGTGCCGACATTGAATTGGGCGCTTCAACACCATTAATGGAAGCGGCACAAGAAGGCCATTTGGATCTAGTTCGATTTCTATTAGAAAATGGAGCCAATGTGCATGCTCAAACGCAAACTGGTGATACGGCATTAACGTATGCTTGTGAAAACGGTCATACAGATGTTGCTGACTTGTTATTGCAATACGATGCCGATTTGGAGCATGAAAGCGAAGGTGGTAGGACACCGTTGATGAAAGCTTGCCGTGCAGGTCATTTATGTACTGTACAATTCCTAATAATGCGTGGTGCAAATGTACGCCGTCAAACAACCAACAACGATCATACACCATTAAGTCTAGCATGTGCTGGTGGACATTTATCGGTGGTGGAATTGTTGTTAAGTCACAATGCTGATCCAAATCACAAGTTGAAAGATAATTCAACAATGTTGATTGAAGCGGCAAAAGGTGGACATGCAAATGTTGTACAATTGTTGTTAGATTATCCGCATTCTATGCAAGGAATGATGTTGAATCAACAACAACAACAACAACAACAGGGTAATAATGCAACAGCGACGAATTTAAATATGCTACCCGGGGCAAATAATCGTGATTCACCACAACAACAACAAATTAATTTCTTTCAACCACAACAACAACAACAACAGCAACAGTTACAAGAAGTACCGGAAGCTGTTAGGGATGATGTTGTTGTTGAACATAGTGAATTGATACAACAACCGAGGAATGCACCGTTATTAGACCAACCGAAAATATCTAATAGGAAATGTATTCAACCGAAGAATCGTTCAACAATTAATTCGACTAGTGAAAATGCAACAGCATCGATTACAATAACACCATCCACAGTTATAACAACAACAACAACAACAACAACTAGTACTGCTACTGTTTTTACAAATGAGAATTTAACATCTGCTGAAGCACAACAAGTACGTACACAACCTTCTTCTTCTTCGACAGCAACAACAACAACAACTACAACGTCACCGACGACAGCAACATTAAATGATTTCGAAGATGAAATGGCAACAGCCGCAATGGAATTTTTAAATAATAAACAACAAGAGGAATCAAATAATACATTAATAGAGTTTATTAAGAATAGAAAGAAGAATTTTAATATTGTTAATAATAATGGTGGAAGTACAGATGAAGGGACAACACAAAAACGGCAAATACTCGAAGAATTACATGTAAGTATTTGTAGAAAGTTGTTTGTGCAATATTTTGAGTTTGATTTTTGTTGATTTAGAGAGTTGAACGTGAATTACATGGAAAACAACAACAATTACAACAAGTGGCTCATAGTCACGTCTTTCAATATACGATGTCACAAGATGAATTCGCGAATACAACACCGAATACACTGCCTCACATGTTGAACATTGATATTGCAATGCAACAAAAACAACAAGGTAAAAATGTCTTAAAAAAATTCATTGTAGACGTTAACTTTAAGCATATTTTCATGTATAGAGCTGTTTTTCCACATTATGTTGCCCATTTATTTTAAATAAATAGGAAACTTTAGCGTTCCTTCAGCTTAAGTTATAAATTTCATTTCATTTATTAGTTTCTTCGCTTCCCAGCCCTTTTTAACACATTTTTTTCGCATGATTAACATTGTTTTTTTTGCACACCAAAAAAAAATTGCATGCAACAAATCTGTCAATATTATAAATAAATTGTAATGGGTGATTAGGGCTGGGAAATGGCATGCCTCTATTTGCTGGCAACAATCTACAAATCCACAATAATTTCTACAATACAGGAAATGGTCAACAACAACAACAACAACCTCCACCAACCTCATCAACATCCACAACTTGTTTACAATCGATAGGATCTAGCGGTGATTCACAAACAACACAAACTAGTACATTTACAACAACAAATCAACAACAGCAACAGCCGGCTTTCTATTTTACACCACTACCAACTTCTGTTGCTGTTTCATTGTCAGCCACTGCCACAACAACAACAACTGTTACGCAACCAATTAAATTTCAGAGTGTTGCTTCACATGTAGAAGTTAGTCAGGTAATTACAAAATGGGAAAATTGCGTTTTCCGATTGTGATTGGTTTATAATTTGATTTTATTTAGAATACTGCGATTAGTGATCGTCCGAAAGCGAAGCCAGTATCGAAAAAGGAAGGTAAAAATTTACGAAAACAACAACAGCAGCAACATTTTCAACCAAATTTATATGGTCAACAATCGCCACAATTATTTGGACATTTACAAATACAAAATAATACACCACAAACTCAATTACAACAACAACAGCAACAGCAGCAACAACAACAACAGCAGCAGCAGGAGATTTTAAATGTTCAAAGTTTAGATCTGGATTCAATAGATCAAGAAAGTTTAGTGTTAAAAGAGGATGCACACGAGAATTTGTTAACTGCTTCAATTTTACAACAGTTTCATAATTCATCTATACGTGCAGCCTTCATTAATTCACCCGTAAGTTGAAATCAGAGATACAATTTGTCATGATTTAACTACTAAATATTCAATTAAAACTTTTTAGGATAAAGTAACAAAATTAGATTTGTCCGAAAAAGATTTCTCAACAGTTGATGAAGTTGTTCAAACATTAGAATCCTTTCAAGATGTTAATGAACAGAATTTAAATCAACATAATTTACAAGTAATAAAATTGACGAATTTAATTTTTGGTTTGTGGTGTTTATTTATGTTGTTTTATTTGACAGGTTCAACCCTATCCTAGTGCTTTAGATGAGTCAATGATCGCCTCCCTGACTGCTGCCCAACAAGATATCCAATCTCAGCCGGATTTATCGCGTGTTGAATATTTCGCTGTACCAACAAATGGTGCACAAGTACCAGTACATGCTTTATATCCGTACGATCATTATTTAGCTGCTGCCGCTGCAAATATGCCAAACAAAGATCAAGTATATCAAGCCGGTTTTCAAGCTGGTTACAATTTATCTATGCAACAATTGGCTAGTACCAGTGAAACATTAACTACAACAACAACAGTTGCAGCCCAACAACAATTTGCAACCCCACAACAACAACAGCAACAAAGTTGTAGTCATGTGACAGCGGCAACTGCAACAACAACAAATCCTTGTCAACAACAACCGCAACAACAACAACAGCAACAGCAACAACCTACACAACAAGTACAAGCTGCAACCCAAACTTCACAGAATAACAACGATAAGAAATTGTCGAAACAGTCAACAGATGGCATTAAATTCAAAAAAGGTCGCATATTACGTCATCAAAATCAAGCACAAAATAATTTCCAACCGAATTCGAATTATCAAATCGATCATAATTCAGCTATAACACAATATAGTGGACAACAACAACAGCAACAGCAACAACAGTGTCAAAATCAACAACAACAAGTTGTTTCGCCATGTATGGACGTTGATTCGGAAACGGAAAGTAATCATGATACGGCATTAACATTGGCATGTGCTGGTGGTCATGAGGAGCTTGTTGAATTGTTAATAAGTCGTGGAGCCGATATAGAACATCGTGATAAAAAAGGTTTTACACCATTAATATTGGCAGCAACTGCTGGCCATGAAAAAGTCGTCGATATATTATTAAATCATAATGCCGATATTGAAGCGCAATCAGAACGTACAAAAGATACACCATTAAGTTTAGCGTGTAGCGGTGGACGTTATGAAGTTGTTGAATTATTATTAACACGTAATGCAAATAAAGAACATAGAAATGTATCAGATTATACACCATTAAGTTTAGCAGCTAGTGGTGGTTATGTGAATATAATAAAATTGTTATTAAGTCATGGTGCTGAAATTAATTCACGTACTGGTAGTAAATTAGGTATATCACCATTAATGTTGGCAGCAATGAATGGTCATACGGCCGCTGTGAAACTATTATTAGATATGGGTAGTGATATAAATGCACAAATCGAAACGAATCGTAATACAGCTTTAACATTGGCATGTTTCCAAGGTAGGCATGAGGTGGTTAGTTTGTTGTTGGATAGAAAAGCAAATGTTGAACATCGTGCAAAGACTGGATTGACACCGTTAATGGAAGCGGCCAGTGGTGGGTATGTGGAAGTTGGTAGAGTATTGTTGGATAAAGGAGCCGATGTGAATGCAACTCCAGTACCATCGTCACGTGATACAGCCCTTACAATTGCCGCCGATAAGGGTCATGTACGTTTCGTTGAACTGTTATTATGCAGAGGTGCTCAAGTTGAAGTTAAAAACAAAAAAGGCAATTCACCATTATGGTTGGCAGCAAATGGTGGCCATTTACCAGTTGTTGAATTGTTGTACAATGTGAATGCCGATATAGATTCACAAGATAATCGTAAAGTAAGTTGTTTGATGGCGGCATTTCGTAAAGGACATGTTAAAGTTGTTAAATGGATGGTACATCATGTGACCCAATTTCCAAGCGATCAGGAAATGATACGTTATATATCGACAGTTAGTGATAAAGAATTATTAGATAAATGTCATGAATGTGTTAAAATTATACGAGCTGCAAAAGAAACACAAGCTGCAAAAGCAAATAAAAATGCAACGATATTATTAGAAGAATTAGATATGGAGAAGAATCGTGAAGAATCGAAACGTTTAGCAGCTGCTAGACGTCGTGAAAGGAAAAAGAAGAAGAAATTGGAAAAGAAAGAGGAGCGTAGGAAGTTGTTGGAGGAAAATAAAAAGAATGAAAACTATGATGAAAAAGAGACTATCAATAAAGAGGAAAAACATGAAGAGACAAATCGTAGTAATGTTGTTGTTGTTGATACGAATGATAAAGAGGAAGGTGATAGCGGTATTGATGCAAATAGTCAAGGCAGTTGTTCAAGTAACGATATCAAATCCAAAGAGAAACGTAATAATAAAAAGAAGAAAAAATCAACAACAGCAACTAGTACTAATCAAAAAACAAGCAGTAGTAGTAGTAGTAGTGCCACAAAGGCAAGTTCAAGTAAACAACAACAAGATAATGAACACACTGATAAACCACAAGAGAAACCAACAAATAAAGTACGTAAAAATCTTGTATTTGAATCAACAAAAAGTCCAGCCGATCGTGATGACTTTGAAGCTACCGGTAATGAAGTTTATGTATCAAATAAACAAACAAAAACGGAAAATTCACCACAAAAATCCACAAGTCCAAAACAAGTAACGAAACGCGATGAAGGATGGAAGGAAGTTGTACGAAAATCTAGTGTACAAACTGTTGAATCTGGTGTTAAAAAAGTTTCAGTACCATTGAATGCCATTAGTCGGGTGATTGGTAGAGGTGGTAGTAATATAAATGCAATTCGTGGAGCAACTGGAGCTCATATTGAAGTTGAAAAACAAAGTAAAGGACAAGGTGAAAGAATTATAACGATAAAAGGTACAACAGAGGCTACAAAACAGGCACACAATTTAATTGCTGCCTTAATTAAGGATCCTGATGTTGATATATTACAAATGTTACCAAAAACAAGTAAAACAACATCAACTGTAACAACATTATGGGATAAAACACAAATTGGTACAAAGAAAAATGTTGGTAAAGTTTTGTTAGTTACACAACCATCGACGATTGTACAACAAAAAGTTTTGACTAGTGTAACAACATCGATTTCATCACGTTCAGCAACAACATCAACTGTTAAGTTGCGTGCAAGTGTTCCAGTTGTAACAACAAGAGTTCAAGCACCACGTTTAGTGGCACAAGCTGAAAAGAATAATGTTATACGTCCACAAATGCAAACGAATCGTACACAAGTTGTAGTGCCAACTAAGCCACAACAACAACAGCCGCAACAACCACCTCAACAACAGCCACCACAACAGCAACCTCAACCACCGCAACAACAACAACAACAACAGCAAACATTTGCAGCTAAACTAAATACAGAAACATCAAATCAAATCCCAGCACGTATTGTACAAAATACAAATCAAATACATACAACAGCAATTACGACTGTTAGTTCACCAATAAAAAGTTCACGGCCCATACCGACCGCATCAGCGCCACCTACAATGCAACATTTCACACAAACTAAACAAATGTATCCAATTGAAACGGCAAGTAGTAGTGTTGTTGAGCCGATAAATCGTATTGTACGTAGTTCCACACCGAATATCGTACAAAATACGGTACAACAACATCAACAACATCAACAACAACACCATGATGAAGAAGAAAAAAGACAAACGATTCAAACGCCATCTGAATATTCATTGTTTTATACAAATGATCATCATATGTGGCGTCGTAGTGAATCTCAACAGAAGACAGTGAATTTTGCTGCTGTTACTGGTGGTGGTGGTCCACACCATCACCATCATCACCACCATCAACAACAACAACAACAGCAACAACATAGTGCGAAATTTATTAGTGAAGAACCACCGGTACAAGTGGATGCTGCCAAAGCGCCCGGTTATCGTGTTGGTGTTGTTTGTTCACCAGTTTCATCGAAAACTAGTAACAACAGTAATAGTACAACACCACCAAATTCAACAATTGTAACACCAAAATTCCATTCGTACCAGCCACAACCGGATATACCGAAACCACCAACAATACCACCAATTGCACGGCCAGCAGCATCAACAACAACAACAACATCGACAAGTAATCAACAACCGAGTGCGGAATTCTATGCTGAATTGTTGAAATTACAACAACACGAACAACAAACATTGTTCCATCCGAATTCGATGCAGAATTTGAATTATAATACACAAACATCAGTGCCATCTGTTACAATGTCACGTTTGAATCCAAAAGCACCGGATTTTTCAAGTTCTGTTTATAAACAACAACAACAAACGCAACCGCAACAACAACAACAACCGATTTATAATGGTTTCCCACAAGCTGCGGCAATGAATTTGTATCAGAAAGTTGAACAAAACTATTCGCGTACCACCCAACAACAACAGCAGCAACAACAACAACATCGTTGGTTGATGCAACAAATTCCATCTACCGCCATACAAACGGAACTAATTACCGGTATGGCCGGTATGACATTACAAAATATTGCCAGAGCAGCAACTGGTGGTGAAATATTGGAAAATGGTACAGCAAACGATTTGATTGTGAATAATTCACCAACAATGTCACCAAATCTACATCATCACCATGACAATGGTGCTGGTGGTGGTGGTGTTGTACCAACTGCTGTGGCAAATTACGTTAGTGGAACGGTGGTAGAAGAACGTAAAACGGCACCACAACCAATTGGTACGGAACGTGCACGAAAAACATTCACAAATCCAATTGATACAACAACAAATTGGATGATTGAAACGAAAGTTTCTGCCCAACAACAAAGATGGCCATTGTTAAATGAACAGTTTACTGGAATGGGAGCGGGTAGGGCGCAAATTTATGAGGAATTGCCAGCACCCATTGATTTTGCAGTAAGTAATGAAAATGGAACATTTAAATGGATTTTTTTCATGTTTTTTTATTAGCGTATGCCGTTGGATACGAGCCACAACTACACGAATGGACCATATTTCAACCATCAAGCAGCTGCTTTGGGGCCGGTTCGTCATGATTACTTACAAATGGACCCATTAAAAATGGACCAGCTATCATGGGATACAACAAGACCAAATATAACGGACTTGCAAGAAAAACAACAAGTAAATATTCCATTTTTGTTACAAAATCAATTCGTAATTAAGTCATTTTATGATGCACAGGGTTGGACCAACAAATGGAGCCAATAGTCGTAAATAAATAAAAAAAAAACATTGAAACTATAAGCATTAAAGTCCATCATTATTAAATACTTATTATAAAACATTTTAGCTTGATCTTTGTGATTTTTGGAATACAAAAGAATAAAAGTTTTGCCGTAGATAAAAAAAAGTCAGACCCTAGATTATGGTATAGGTTTTTTTGTTTGAAAAAAAAATATATTATCGGCCCAATATACAGGCCGGCCCCCCCTTTCTGCAATTCGGTGTATATAAAAATAATATAAAAGTGGAAAAATTCATCTTAATTGTAGATTTATATTTGCATGTAAAAATTTTTTGCCTGATTTTATAAAAAAAATGAAATCGCTTATAGTTGAAGATAAAAAAAAATCAAATTTGATGGGAGCGGATTTGTGTTTTTTATGTTTTTTTATTATTTCGTAGAACGAGAGGTTCCCGATATACAAAATAAAAATTAAATACCGTTTAAATAGGACTTTATTAATTATTATAAAAAAAAATATGTAGTAGTACCGCAGTGGTCATGGGATTTGGCGATAGGGAGAAAGTTTTAATTAATTATTTTATTTCTATATTTTTGTTTTCTTTTTTTTACGTTCTCTTATATCGAATATTATAAATAAAAACATTTTTATTCATTTTTTCCTTTTTACTACATGTTTATAGTAACTATATTATAAAAAAAAAAGTGAAAACAATTAAATGATTGTGTGTGAAAAACATCACACAATTCTAATGATAAAAAAGTAATTGAGTTTAGGGATAGATTAAATAATATATTGAACGAGAGTTGAAAAGTGAGGATTTGATCGATTTTTCGAATGATATGTGGCGTTTTGTATTGTACTGCTCACTAATTATTATAAAAAAAAATTATATATTGTATATGAGCGTACAATTTATTTAAATTACAAAAAATAGCCAAGGAAAAAATAAAATGCAGCAGCAGCACCAGTTTTTAGTGGGGAAACATTATCGCTGATCCCACATATAATTGTAGGGTTTATTATTATACGGAATAATATGTAATATGCTTGTACATGAAGACTTAAAATATATCTTTATGCACTGTAGCTTTAAAGTGTTTTATTTCGTTAACAATACATCACTTGGTTAAATTTAACAAAAAAATTTACAAGGATTTTCAATTATTTATTAAGTAGGAAAAATATTTGAACACGAGTGACTTATGCAACCACCAATACATGTGAAATTTTCGTCAACTAATTGTCGTTTGGAATAAAAGTGGTAATAATTCTTCTTTAAACAAAGAACTTGTTCTTCCATGTGTTACTAATAAAATTTCATTTGATTTCTTCAAGTGTTTGACAGCTTCCACTGTATTTTCTTGATATAATAAAATTTTGGCAAGTTTTAAATGTAATAAACCGGTTAATGGGTGCATAAACCCATAATATTTACTATAAAAACAAATAAAATTATTAATACTGTCATAAATCCTTAAAAACAATATATTACTAATAGCCATCGATTAATTCTGTGCCAAATTCTTTCGCATCGTCAAACTGTTGCAATTCAATACAGCTTTCAAAAGCTAAATCAAGTATTTTTATGTGTTTTAAATTGAATTTGTACAGTACTCCTTTATGTTTTTTCAAACAAACTTTACAAACATCCAAATCTGTAAAAAAAATTCTTAAATCGCTTTATTTACTTACAAAATCAACTAATCCATACAAGTAACATGCTTCATATTATGTAAATGTTCTTCGGTAAACTGCATAACTTCATTAAATTCATTAATAAACTCCTCAGTTATTATACTATTACATTTTGGGCATTTTCTGTTCGTTTTAACATCGATAAATTGATCACATTTTGAATTTGGACAACTGGCGCCATCTATCTCACCAGACAATTCTGGTTCTAAACATTTAACACAATTGCATAAAAAATAATAAGTTGTTTGCAATTCATTTTGTCTATCTTTGGTGCAGCTTAACAAATCTATATAACAAATAAATATCTAAAAAATATGATATTTTATTCATTTTTTTAAAGAATAAGTGTTTGTACTTTGGTCCAATCTAAATTTGGAATAGTTTCTAAAGCGCGAATATAAAGCGTGGTGCCTTCAAATGTTGCTAATGCATTCGGTTTGCATGAATGATCAACAATTGATGCCCCCAAATAGATTCCAGTACCTAAACTTTGAAATTCTTGATTGCAAATATTAAAACTGTTAACACACATCTAGTAAATTAAATGAATTAGTTTGTTTATAATAAATTTCTATTAAAATTCCTACTCGGCCGTACATGCCCATCAATTCAGCCGAATTCGGTAGAATATCATCGCCAACAAACTCATATAAAACACCATAAAGCGATGAAAAGTGCTCCATTCGTCTTTGATCTTTCTTCAAATTTGGATAATCTAAAAATGTTTATTTTTATATTGAAATTATTCATAAATTACAGGCAATTACGTGACATTAAGTCCTTAAACATTCGAAAACTGTTCTCAGTGTAATAAGCCTTCATTTGGTCGCCTCCTTTTTGCAAAATTTTCATCAAACGAGCCAACAAGCGGGCAGCATCCGGCACGATTCTTGGAGCGATTTTCTTCAAATTTTGACACTCAAATTTGTGCACACTCCAGCCTTCCCTTTGGCACGCTTTTCCACAATAATACACATATCTGCACCCTGAACACTTCGACAACTTACATCTACAATACACTAATTAGTTTGTTCATTGATAAAATCTATTTGGACAACTTTTTAAAGCAATAATCACAGCATTCTGTGCGAGCCTTGGAACTTAAAACATAAACAAAGGGCTTCTCTTTATGTATAACACTGCCTTGAGCGATTTCTTTTTTGATTCGCATCTCTTCTTGGTCTAGAAATGTAAAAAGTGGAATTTAAGGGAAGTTGTCATATGTTTGTGATCATGTAACCGGCTCTACGTTATTTTTATATAATAAGGTAAGTAATAAAGTTATTTTTAGCTATCATTGCATTAAAAATAGGCTTTCGTGGATTTTTGAACGTAAATCATAACTGGTTAATGGTTTATTAGCAGTAGTTTACGTCTTTCACTGTCTGCCAATATTTTTTCATTGGTTTTTCACAATTTAGCTGTGACTTAGGACTTAGCCAATAAATCATAATTTTTGGTTTTGGCAAATTCTTTGCCAAAAAAAGTTTTTGTAATCTGTTCTTTGTTGACAAAAAAATATCCTGAAATATTTTTAGAAGTAAATAAATAACAAAATGCATAATACAGCTGCACCGCAATTATTTTTAAATGATTTATTTTTGTAAAATATTAAAAATAAATTTACCATTAGACATTATTATAGGTTATGTATTGTTTACATTTGAATAAAAAAGCGCCAAATTTAAATTTAAAACTAGAATTGTTTTAATCTACTATTAAGAAAATTACACGAATTTTCTTGACCTATTGGACTCGAACCCTTTAAATTAATTAAACGCATATTCGAATTAGATCCAGTTATATTTAAAACTGTAAATTCTTGCGAAACTGGCTTCCAATTCACATTGGGAAACTTTGGAACTCTATAAAACCATTTAACAACACTTTGATTAATTAACGTAGAGTTATTTTTACCCTGTTTTCGCAAACGACTGGAGCATATCCAAAAATGCCTCTTTCATTTGCAAATCATCGTTGTTTAATTTATCAACAGCAACTGGTATCGCTTTTGCGAACATATAAAACGCATCGTCCACATGGCAAACACCAGGATATTTTTGTCCATCCCTAGTTAAAATTTGCGAATGGCTATTCTCACCCTCATAACTAAGTAAATAATAATAAACCGGCGATTTAACGACCTTCGATTGCATTTTACCAGTTTGGATGGCATCACAAAAGAACAAAAGGTGTGATGTGCACTGAAAAAAATTAAAATAGCCTATTTTTATAATAATTTTACAAGATTTTTTTACATCAATTAAGTCTTTCATAGAATTTAAAGGAATTTCTTTGATTTCTGGATAATAATCGTGTTTTATCTTTTCAACAAGTGCCTTTTCGTCAACATTATTCTTAAATTCATTTCTAATTTTCTTCGCAGCCACTAAAATAACTCAAATAACAATACATTTCTAATTGATTTTGTAATTTTTACAAAACATAGCGTAAATTCCTTCATCTTTCACATTAGATACAATCCAGGGTAGATCTTTTACCTTTCCTTCTTTTAATAATTTATAAGGATGTGCTGGTAAAAAGTTATTATCAACAACTGGTCCGAAAGGGACAAAATTAATCGCTTCAGTCGCTGTTAACATTCTTACTACACTCTCTAAAAGTTGTTGTGTCGATCTAGATTTAATACAACTAACTAAAATTTCACTTCCATTTACTGGACACCCAACTAAATTCGCCAATCGTTTCGTATTGTACATTGGATCATCAATTACAGCCCAAACATTCGTCGCTACACCACTATGTGATATTCCGCGATGGAACAGACCATCGGAAAAGGGTGTTAAATAGTGAAAATGTACGCTTGCAGCCCCAGCAGAGATTCCAGTAATTGTAATCGAATTTGGGTTACCACCAAACGAAAGAATATTATATTTCAACCATTTTAAAGCGACTACTTGGTCTTTAAGGCCATTATTACCCGGTAAAAGCGCATCCGCAGTACTGAGAAACCCAAAGATGCCTAAACGGTAATTAATCGCAACGAAAATCACATCGCGGTCCATCAAATACTGCGGATGTCCGTATTCGTGTGCGCTACCAAAGTTAAAAGCGCCCGGATGGAAGTGAACGATGACATCAAGACCCTTTTTACCAGTTTCTGGTACGTAAATGTTCAAATAAAGACAATCATTCGTTCCGACAATGTTTGAATTCACATCCACTTGGGCACACGTGTACACATTCGTTGCGTTCCAGATGCCCTTCCACCTTCCATGGTTTCACCAGTTTCGGTGCCTGAAATTTACCATCAACTGCAGTGTAACGAAAAGCGAAGAGTTCTTACGGAAAAACGATGATTTCCAACTGGTGGCAGGGCGTATGGGATGCCTTCGAATGATTGGAATCTACGACCGTTGTACGAAGTCTTCCATAAGCCTTGGAGAACGCCAAGAGGGGTCTCAATTAATGGTAAATCACTTGGAAACACTTAAAGACAAATATTTTAAAATATTTATACTAAAATTGGTTTCTTACTGATTTACCAGGTGAAACTATGAAAAGAATAACTAGAAAAGCAATCATGTTTGTAAACTGGAAATGCAGCTCTGAAAGCAGTCTTTTTTATAGAAAAATCAGCATCATAAATCAGCTTTTGTCATTGATATTCAAGTTTTTTTTTATTGAATAGCAATTAAAGAAATTACATAGAAACAGAAAAATACGTATATAATTTAAATAATTTAATATGCGCGTGTGGCAATAAAAAAAAACCCCTCCAATTATGTATTTTATTATATTAATCCAATAAATTTACATCGCAAATCTGAATACGATTCAAGACCCTAATTTAATTAAACAAAAAAAAATGAACACTATTGTGAAAAGTTACTTAGTAACAAGGCTACATATATAATTATGTAAGATGATATTAATTTAAAATAAATAAAAAAATATAATTTTTTGATAATTGTTAATCATATATAATAGTTTGTACAACATAATAATATATCACAAAATATACGAAATAAAATAAAATTGGTATAAAGTTCCTTTATCAAAAATAAAGGAAATATATATATAAGACAAAAATACTTCACAGAAGTACAAAGAAAAAATTCCTATCGTATTCCAGTATACAAACTCAAAACAGATCTTGTTTCTTTTTGGGATCTTGCTTTACTAAAAACATTCCAAAAACGTAACGTTTCATCACCAGCCCCAGTTACAATCGCTTCACCATCCGGCGACAATGCCAAATACAACACCCTGTACGAATGGCCAGTTAATTTGGCTACTTGCGTCAAACTCGGATATTTCCACACTAAAATCTGATTCTGTGAATAACCGTGCGTGGAAACTAGTTCGGAACTATGTTTCGACCACGCCAAATTACATACTTGCGACCCTAAAATAAAAAATACAAACAATTTTAAATCGTTTCGTTACCAATTTCAAATGGGGGGTAGTTGCATGAGCGGGTAATTTTAGATTTGACTTCAGAAATCGATAGACCGTGTTAAAAAAACGCTTAAAACATTTTTTTCATATTTTTATCTTTACACAACATCGTTTTATCACTATTTTTGTGGGTGACAGTTTACAATTGAGGTTATGTTATAAACAAACTGTCATTTCCGGTCCGCCGGAAGTTTTCAAACTTAGTGACGTAATTAAAAACATAAAAACCTGTTAACCTCAAAATTGCGATTTTAAAATTGTTTTTCAGGAAAAACTGTTGTACGTAGAAAAAAAGTAAGTACATTTTCTGAATCAGGAATAAGTTTTGTAATAAACGAATAAAAGAAAAAATGTGCAACTAGCCCATTGTATTTACCAGTATCGACACATTGCATCGGTTGGCCAGTTAATGTATTCCAAAAACGAATACAACGATCCGCCGTCCCACCACCACTCGCCAACAGTCCATGATGGTGTGGTGACCATGCAATTGCTTTAACAGCTGCCGAATGATCCGTATACGTTTGTACAGGTGACAATGATTGCATATTCCAAACGTATAAACGATTATCATTACCACCAGATGCCAAATATTGATTATCTGGTGACCATTTCAAACCGCACACTTCTTGTCGATGTCCAACTAGTCGTCGTTCAACAACACTAGGTGGTGTTCTTGTGTCACGTTGTAATATTAAACGATCCCTACTGCCAGAACTTAAAACATCACCATTCCATGCTAGTGCACCAACACGGGCCGTATGGCCTTGTAATTTATTGACTTGTTTATTTACAGCCACATCCCATACAGTCACATAACCATGATGTGTACCAACGGCCACATTATTGC
>SSSI01002514.1:0-25830 GCA_004796505.1 Oryzaephilus surinamensis
AAATTCAAGACTCTTTTCCACTGAGACATCAATCAACTTGTGTTGCCGTGTATCATCACTGTAGTAAACAAGATAGCATTAGTTAAAGTAGAGTTGTTTTCTTTTGTATGAACCATGATCCAGAAGACTGATTATATTCAAATAATTAGCAATACATATATGTTAAATTCAGTTTTATCAGGCTGTATAATTTTATCAAACAAAATATATGCCATTGTCAATCAATTCGACTGTCTGGTTTAAAGTTTTTTTGTACTTTTCTTTTATTTGTAAATTTAGAAGAGTATCCAATGTTAACTTAATGGAAAATAAAAATACGCGAAGGCTTTCAATACTTATTTAAAAAAACAAAATATTGACGTATATAGTAATGCAAAAAAGCTGTAAAACATACGAAACAAGGAAATATGGCCATGTTTTATTACACTTTTTATATTGCGGTACATTTTTTTTTTTGAAGTGATGCTGCTGTGGATGCTATTAGGATAAATTTAAAAACCCGTTGAATAGAAATACACAAATTTGATGTTTTTTCTACAATACAACAAAATATAATGTACTTGATAAAATATTTAAATGAATTTCATAGTGTCTAAATGTGAATATTTAATATATATTTTTTTGTTAAAAAAAAATGAATTTCACTTTACTTTGTATGTACATAGGTACGTAATTAAACAAACCATAATCCAAGCAAATTACATTTTTACAACAATATACCTCATGTTCTTTATACGCTTTTATTTAAGTTATAAAATAATTTCACCGAAATATTAATGTCGGCACTGATAAGATAATATATTTTTGTTGTTTTGTGACACAATATTATTGTTTATTTACTATCATGCGTATATAAATTTCAAAATGAATCGTTACAATAAAATTGTGTTATACAATAACCACTTTGAATAGAATATTTAACAGAAGATGAAAACACAAAGCTATTTCTTACAATAATAGCATTCGAAACGTGCTCTACCCTCTGTAACATTATTTATGGTTATGAAAACAATTCACAATTCACGATCAATTCTATAAAGATCAATAGTGGACGAATTTAAGTGTATGTGTGCGGAAGTTTATTGTTTAGCAATGTTTCTATATGAATCAATATGGATTGTTCTAGTTAGTAACGAATACAAGTTTCGGCTTCTAGTTAGATTATAAAAAGAGAGGATAACGAATCATCGTGAAAAACTTCATGGACCGTAAAGTTCTTAGCAATTACTCGGAATGTAAGCTGTAATTAGAGTTGTATAAAAATTTGTGCAAATGGATATCTTTTCTGTATACAAGACCATTAATATGGACAATTTTTTCCATTGCAATAGTGTTACATGTAAAACGACTAATTAAATAACAGACTCTAATTAAATTAATGTCAATTTAGTACTTTTTCATTTAGAGCAAATGTAATGAATTAATTAATAAAGTTCATGCGTCCGTTGCGACTATCAATTTTTTATTTAAATTTTCGCATTCGTACAAAATGATCTAATAAAAACTGTAAGAGTTATTATGGATTAAAAATAAAAATAAAGCACATTTTATTATAGTTATTAAAATATATCCACATCGTAATGAAAATAAAAATCATCGTTGAAAGCAGTAAAAGTAATTATTCCGTTGTTGTGTATTATTAAATAAATGTATTTTCGTATTTTAAGTATTAGAGCAACTGTTCAGTATAATGCAATATTGTTCATTAAAAAAGTAATTATTAATTAAATTGTGCTATAAATAAGGGAGTAAATTGCACTTAAACCAACCGTTATTCCATCTAACAGGGGGAATTTATATTTAATAATTCATTCGGTCTGTGTGTGGAATAATGTAACTTCTTTAAGACCGTAACTTAATGGTTGAATTTCCCCACTGGTGAAAAAGAAGAAAAAATTAACATAGTGTAGTGCCGTGACTTATAGTGGTGTTGCAGCTGACGCCGAAAGTGAGCTTTCAGTCAAGTCACCACCACCACCGCCACCACCTAATACCGCCGATCACAGCAGATTATATAATTTGTAACTGTGTGGGTTGTGCCAGGCCAACAATCAGACCGAAAAACACAAATAAAACGAAAAATTTCACCTAAATCATTTGGAATGTATCTGATCGTATGCGTATTACAGTTGCATGAACAAACTAGGGTGCTTAATACTTTCAATATATTACAAAACCTGATAACGAATTCCGATTTTCGTTTTTTTTGTGTGGTTACACCGAATGCAAAATTTCTCCTTTGTTACATTATTACAATATACAAGCCTGTAAATAATATCCATATACATCTGAATAATAAATTTCGTTTGATTCCTTATGGTATTGTATTCGCAAATTATGTTGTAATAATATTCAAGTGAAAACATAATTTTCCTAATTAAATTGTTGACGGCCAATTACCCTCAAGTACGAAGATATACACTACTACTGAATTTAATTTATAGATCATGATTGCTACATTTATGTACTTTACTATTGATCCCCAATTAATTCCATTTGTAATTTATTGCACACACATACCTAGTTAGTTTAAGACGATAATTGTGGAACGATGACAATTATTATTATGTTGTAAACTTTAAATGGTATATTTTACAATCAAATTCACATTTAGGATGTCGCTCATTAGTATGTATTCTTATAAATGCTCTTTCATTTAAATCCTTTGATGAATTACTTGAATTGACATTTCGAAAATTTAGCAGTCACAGTCTTTTTTCTTATTATAATACTCGCATTATATTTTACATAAATCAATTTATTCAATGTGTTACATTAATAATTGCTAATAATTACAAATTAATTTTACCTTAAATAGGTATATAATTCTTGTTAGGACAATTTAAAAAAATTGTGTCAATACATTAATGTTTTGCTTATTAAATTCATTTTACAAATGTATAAATTCAACAGCAGTCTTTTTATGGATGAAATATGGGCCAATCCCTAAATGAAGTAATGAATTACCTACATTCCCAAGGTTAACGTGATTTGAATATCTGGGCCCTGTTTTCAAAAGTCATTATGTGAAATTTTTTTAACAGCTTAATTCAATTTATACCATTTAATGATAAAATCTATTGTTAAATGAAATAATTTAATATGCAAGACGTATACTGTTTTTGCTCAATTCGAAATTAAGTTTTATCTCATCGTATTAACATAACACACTCTTTTTCAATTTGTAATACTATATATATCTAAGCATTTTTAGAATCAATTTAAATATTCGTTAGGTGTATATGTTTGAGAAGAAATTTTCATCAGCAACTTGTATGTTTGAACACATACGAGTGTACTTTTATATGCCAAATATAGGAGGATTAAAATTTCACTTTCGTATTAATGTCACAACTTGGCCATTTTGGAAATTTTATGTGACACAGTGAATTAACTTATGCAAATTTTATGGGGGATATTTCCAATTTGTACCTTATATTACGTGTTACCTTGTATCTATTAGGATTAGGCTAAAGTGTTGATTCATTATAACGTTATACTATTATAAACCTATCTAATAGGTGTAGATTACAGCATGAAGCTTATTTTCTAATATTGCTAAGATGGAGCTTTATTTGGATAAATTTTATTTGAGAATTACAGTTTCGTGTTGTAGTACTTCAATTGTGTGATAATCAAATATACAGGATTTACTGATAGGTATGCAAACAATAATAACTGCCAAATATTCATTTGGAACGCAAAGAGTTGTTTACTATATTATGAGTTTTGAAAAATTTTTAGTTTTTATTAGGTGTAGGATTAAATTATAAAAAAATTATAATTTAATTTTTTAAACAGTTATAAATTTATTAATAATATATGAATCGTAATGAGACTTTGCTACTATATCACCTAATCATTACTTTATTAATTAATAATTACTTTTTACTAGAACGTTCTAGATGCACTAGAAAAATTATTTTTTTATCAAAAAGAAACAAGCATGCATTTATACGAGTACACGAATATTTACATGTTTAAAGAAACTGTTTCCTATTGATATTATACAGTAATAAAGCCAAATGTATACATATATGCTAGCTTGTTGAGGAAATCGCATAAAATATTTTCACTTTTACAGTTTGTAACAATTGGCAACAATTAATTACTTCCTCACCTTAAAATTGTTGTTATTCTTTATGCATAACATAAAACTTCAATAAAATCATAATAATTTATTATTATTGATTAATAAAGAAAAAGTTATTACGAAAACTATCACGAAAAGTATTTCAACTATACATGTGCATATATTCGTTATAGGTGAGCTTGATATTTTTCTTTCAGATCTAAACTTATGTCAATTAAAACTTTATTTATATCTTATAAATTTTAATTAGTGACCTTGATTTTTTAGATTATTATACATAATTCTTTTTTTATTCATGTTATTAACGTTATTAATTTTTTTAACTAAATGAATGCATGTTATTTAGGTTTAAATATCACTTTCTTTATGAGGAATAAATAATTAATTACTATAACAAGTAATTACTTATTTGTAACTAACTACATACTTTAATCGTTCTATTTTTAAAGCAAAAATGAGAGTATATTTAAAATCATTTTGTTTTTACGTAAACAAACCATTGAATTTGCTGTTTTGTTCTCTGACTAATCAAAACGACCAAACACGAGTAAACAATTTCCATGTTAACTAAATCAAAAGGACTAAAGTTGAATGACATTATTGTCACTTAATCAAATTTTACTCCAATGACATCAATTAGTGTTCCGGGATTATGTACTAAAATTGAGGCACCATGTGTCAATATCATTAACCAGTTTATACATACGTATAGTTAGTAATTTAGTTTTATTACTAAAAATGAGTATCTGAATTTCTATACTCGTAATTACTGCCATTTTAATACCGAAAAACTAATTAATGCAATACTCTGTGGAGGATGACGAACATAATAATTATAAGCTATTTAATTTTTTATCATTTAGCTGTTCAACTTTCTAATCTATTGAATTTAGGTCTAGATAACTTGTTTTGCTGATTAGGAAGCATTTTTTCTTATTTTAATAGCCGTAGAATATATGCTGTTGTGCATAATGAAAGTAATATACCTGCAATTGTATCAAACATCCTTCCTCATTGAAATGCCATATAATATGGGAGTGTATTGAACTTTAATTTTATGTTAAATAAAAGAGCGGTCTTGAAGATATGTACAGTTTCTGTGCTGCGTGTATAAGTTCACATAAATAAAGTAAATTAAATTGAGAGTGAAATATTGCAACAGAAATGAGTGTGTTACCCGTAGCACTTTATCATTGAAAATTTACGCATATTTTCTGCGACATAGAAAATACTGAAAAGGACCTCTCATATATTAAATTAGACGATGATAGCAAAGTAATTTTTCAGTAGATTTATTCCCGTTTTACGACTTATATATTATTATATATCATACGACGGTGTATTAAAGGAAATGAACAGTTTCTCATATATAAGACATACATTTTTCAGAGAAAATTTAAAAAACATTAAAAAATATTATATAAACATAACTTGAGGTCTTTTATAATGTAAATATGTATATCGTTAATGTTTAGATAACATTTTTGTGTACGAATAATGCCATTTTCATATAAAAGGTATTGAAATGTAAAATTTATAGAATTTTATTTGTTTTCATGTATTAAACCAACACGCATACACACAATGGATTGTGTACAGGGGAAGGTATTCCTGATAAGACAAACACAGTGGGGCAAAGCTCCAAATACGATAATGTTTGCATTGTTCCCGACTTAACACCCTGTCACATTACAAGCTACTGGGAGGGGCAATTAATAATCACCATCTTCGTACTAGGCAACAGCATTAATCTGTAATAATTAGTTAGTGGATGGATGAGGCCTGAATATGATAATTAATTATTTTAGCGTAGACAATTTATATATAATGTAATTTTAGCATAAATATAGGTACTTATTTGACCGGAGTCGTTTAAAATTATAATTAAAAACTTTTGTACTAACTACTAAGTGTGATTGATAGAATATAAAACGATATGCTTTGATCTGACACTCACCTGAATATTGAAAAGAGTCTGTCTCCTTTTAGAATCTGCAAAAAGAAAAAAGTGTAGAAAGCTTTTGTATGAAACGAAAAAAAAAACGTATAAAAAAATATATTTCGATTATCTGCATCGTACACAATTTATATTATACCGTGCATTATTTTTTTTATAATCGTATGCAAATTATTCAGAAAGCACGTGAGCTTTACTGAAATCCCGCGTGAGCGATATAACTAGGTCGATGGCAGGATATACATACATACATAATTTTTTTGTTGTTTTAAATTATATGTACACCTAACGTTATTTTATAAAATGGTAAAGTTGAAGGTCTAATTGTGCATGCAGGACTATTATTATTGTTAGCGTTGAAACAGGCAAAATAAGGAATATGTTTTATCGTGAAACAAAATGTATAATTGATTTGAACTGAACATAAATTGTCGCACATTGTTCTGACATTATTAGAAAGGGATGTACTAATGACAAGGTTGCCATTAATTATTACAGGCAAAGATTACTATAAAAGGGCATATATTGTTTTATATGTTAAAAATGCGAGGAAAAGAGGTTACATTTACATACGCAGTGCTTAACATATCTAAGCAGTGTATTGTGAAGTGACATGATTTATTGCATGTCTGATATGTGGGTATGTGCTTAAGGAAATTAATTTTTTTACCTAGATCGAAACATACATACGTTAATTATACGTTCTAGTTATATTATCAGTGTTAAACTTTTTATGTAATGCAGTTTTTAAAAATTTTATTTGAAAACTCTTCTAATACGTATACAAGATTAATATCATTTCAATTAGAACTAATGTACTATAATATTTTCAGAAGTACGTACTTACTGAAAATGTATATAAGTAGATAGCAACTATTACATGCGGTAATTTTTCTAGCGTATAAGTTCTTCAGCGAATTTTATATTTTTAATTTAATATACTTATCCTTAAAAGTTGTAATTTGCAGTATAGTGGTAAAGTGCATTACAGCTTGTGTAAACAGTTTTAAGTATGATATTTAATGAAAACATAATTTTGGAAAGTGTGCAACAAAAAATTAGAATCTTAAGAAAAAAATTTAAAATAGTAACCTAGAAAAGAAAATTGGAATTTTATTATATTAAATTGAATTTAAAAATTAGAGCATAAAATATTACAAACTCATATTAAGCAATAAATATTAGATTTTTAAAAAATTGTTACAAAATATGTAATTGATCATTCAAAGCAATGTACAAAATTTGTAAAACATTATTATAGCATCATAAATTCATTTTTATTATTAATATCGTGCTAGTTTATTTGAATACATTTTATGTGTAATGTACATTTTTAGTGGTGTAAATGGCGTAAACTTCATTTTTATTCATTTGTATTACAAGGAAAATGATTTCTAAATTCTAAACGAAAACATCCGTTTACAAATCGTCATTTATAGATTCAAACACTTGCAGTAATGACTAACCACAAAGGTAATAAATTTTTCCTTCATACCAAAAGCTCAATTCAAGGTCCGAAAACAAAGGATCTTCTGGTCGTATCATCATTAAATTCGCATATAAATGAAAACAAAATTTTGCGATCCAGCTGGCAATAACAGGTAAGTGAGGTCACGGTTGAGGCCGTTTCAGAACCAGTTCTGTTTACTATGACTTGGATATAAATTCTGTATCCAGCTGTTGTGGAGAAAGTTTCGTATACTAAAATACGATATTGTGTAGAAGTATTGGAGGTTTTGCCGTTGTTCATACAATATTCACGGTCATGTTCAAGGTCAATTATATATAAAATATTCAAAAAAAAACATTGCCTGTTACAAAACTTGTTGTGCATTAGCATTGGCATGCAAAAATCCAATTAATTCTTCTGTTGCATTCATAACCCGTTATATCTTTAGGACAATTTATCATATAATTGAGTGCTTTATAAATAGCTTTAATTTGGAGTTATTAATAATGGCATATTAAAAGTAACGACATCCTTAAGAAAATTCATTTTATCACATTGAAATCTGAGGGCAAAAGAAAATGAACATTTTCTCATATTAAGGGTGTCATTCGCACCATAAAACTTGTATTACTTTTATATGACGACCGTAATTTAAAGCCAACGTTAGCACTGAGTTAATACTACGTAAAAGCCTCAAGAAGGGAGGCTCTCTCTGTTGTCGACAGCCAACTTATTGATAGCACTTGTAATGAAATACAAGCCAAAGTGACATCTAAAATTACATTTAATAATGATCATATAACCTAATATTCACCACATTAAGTATATATTTATTCATGTCTGAATTAACTAAACCATTACGATTTTTAATATTTAATAGCTACTAAATTCTTATAATTAAACAGAATATTCAACTGAACTGCAAGAAGTTGATGTTAAAATTTTGGTCAAACAAATTCATTTTATATGCACTTTCGTTTTCAAGAGAGTTATATTTCCATATTTGCTCATTGAAGCAAATTTATGTAAGAATTCTAATTTTAACTTTCATTAATAAATTGTTTTTCATTTTTTAGTTTCAATAGATACTCAAAGTTCCAAATCCTTGCAACTTCTAATAGAAAATTTTTAATTAAAATTGACAGTTTACCTAATATAAGTGGATGTTAAATAATTAGATATTTCAATTTGTTTGTTTGAAGTTTAAACAACTATTTTACAATATTGTACAACGAATACGTATAATAATTTAATAGACATATATACGTAAATATTCAAAATGTAGTGGAATAACAGTATGGTGCACTTAAACATTTAAGCCCTCTTTAACTAGAAACTTGTTTAAAACATGTATATAGGTACGTATATTGCATAATGGTTAAATAAATGCATACAGAGAGGTATTGTAACACGATATTTACAAACACTATGTGGTCATTATTACACATTAATAATTTATAAATTGTTTACCCCAATTTGCATGAAAACTTTTACAAACATCCATAATTATTTATTAATGAATTAGTTAGAAATTGTCGATCAATTTTACTGTAATTTTTTCATGGTGTTAATGTTGGTCATTTATTGATCGAAACTGAAAAATTTCAATACTTAGGTTCACAGATAGATGTATTTATCAAATGTGAGCTGGAATTAACGACGTTCAATATTGGAGCGATCATTTATAAGCCTCTCCAAAATTGCAAGTATAAGATTATAGAAATATGACGACATTAATAACTTTCCTATGTCCTGTAGGACATATTGAGGGGATTATTTATATATTTTCTTATTTCAACCGAATACTATGACAATCAGGAACCTAATTAATTTGGGAAAGGGTTACCAAAATTAAATCAATTGATATACAAAGTGGCAATTTCTTTGTAACATATTAGGAATTTAGTTGCCTATTTAGATTTCCAAAAAAATTTGTTTCCATTATGTGTAATTGGTTTAGTGTAGATTTTCGAGTGCCAATAAAGACCGATGAGACGATGGAGAATTTTCGTTATTTGCAGGATAGTTGTATTGTAGTACTCTCAGGGGCTGTAAGTGTGTAACTGATGTGAAATTCTGGAAACGGTGCCTGAAATCGGTCTCTCGTGGTCCGCATCCACGTTTCACATCGACTATACATATATATATGTATACAGAAGACTATCGATAAGGTTTGTGATGTGACAACGGAATCGAGGATGCACATTTTCTTTCAATTGCTAATATCAGCCAAAAAGATATTGAACAAACTTTTCATTTCATCTAATCAAGAAAACGCCAAAAATATAAATTGAACAAAGCCAACGAAATATTATGTTGTTTAGAAAAATTTGGAACGTTCACAAAGTTTTTATTTAAAACGGATTTTCGTGGATAGTAAATTTAATATATTCTTTCATCTAAAGCTGTAATATAAACAAGTTATGCCAGCAATAAATACGTCCTCAGGAACAAATACCCACAAAAATTGTCTATCAGTTTCAGACAAATCGAAATCGATTTCACGTAAAATTTATCACAAATATTTATGAGATGTAAGTCTGCATTCGCCCCAGTTATACCATAAAAAATGCGACAACGTTGACCTACATACAATAAAACTGACACAGTGGCTCAAGTGCTGAACTTGGCACATGGCAGAGAAAGGTAAAATGTTATTTCAATACTATTCGTGAATTCCGTGTCTGCTGTAGAGAGTGCCTGATCAATTTTGAAGCGGATTAATTGATGGAACTGCAAACAGTTGCTGAGAATCGATGCCGGAAAGCAATTGATAAGGACTACATTATACATATATGGGTTTTATTTTGTTGAGGGCAAAATTGTGGTCCTTCGAAACACAAATCAATAATATAGAACGCGCGGAAGACCGTGTGTATGAAATACAAGTTAGGCACATGTGGCTTGAAAATGGTGGATATAAATGATGTGTCGGCCTTACTTCCGACTGTTACAGCTCACGCAGCTCATAACGCCCATTGACCAACTAAACCCTTGTTACGTGCCATCGAGTAAGCGACGACGCCGTTTTCCAACCATGACATAGTACAGATGGCTGTTTTGCCATCATAGTAAAACCATAGAAAACATTTTCGAATTAATGGTGAATATACGCGCGCAACTGTTGCTACGTAACCAAACCCCTAACATGCAAATGGATGTTCTTTTACAAGGAAAAATGGATAGAAACAGGTTTTTTTCAATTATTAATGTGTTGACTGAATCAATAGATATTCTTTGGGCAAGATTCCAGAATTGCATCAGAAATGGTTGAGACACAACATTTTTATACGAGTTAATGATAATCTTGTTATTATTTTCTAAACTGCACACAATAAGATATTTTTCTAAGCATTTTTCTTAATATTGTTTGCAACAATTTAAAACAATATATTGACGGTTATATAAATAATGTTGAAATATTTAGATAATATTTATGCACGTTGGTGAGAAATTATTGTTTCTTTATCGCCAATTACATAACAAAACTAAAATGATATAGAAAAACTAGTGTATGTTGCGCATTGAAAAAATTGTGATTTAATTAAAAAATTTTTTATTTAATATCGGCTGGTAAGTGGTTGAAATATTTGTGGTTGTGAGAATTTTCCCAATTCTAAAACAATCACTAGAGACTGAAATTAATTATGAGTAAGTGAAAAGTAGGTTGAAAAGGATTTTATTTTACTATATTTGTGCAAAATGGCAAACTTACTTCTTTTTCTTAACTGTGATGGTGTTTAGAAAATCGTAAATAATAATGGTTTTATAATTATAGATATTTTGTATAATATATACTGCCATTATACCACTTTATTGCATTACATCTTAAAATGGATTCCTAGTTATATGGATATTAATTAGTTCATTTTTATTACGCCATCAAGATTTTTATTTAATCATATAAATTGCATATAAAGTGATAGCTTTGCAGTAACAGGTTGTTATAAAATCATGTTAAGTACCATTGAATAACATAAAATAATACACATTATCAGTATCACACTGTGTATGTAAATTTATTTCAATTATTAATATTTTATTTTGTTTATTGCGAGTACAAACTATAAACCATGGTATTATTGCAAACATGTGTTACAACCGAAATTAAATGGTTACTACGAGTATAATAAACTATTTACTAGAAAAAGCTTTTAGCAATCAATTTCTTTGTAAACTTTGAATATATTAACTTTTTCTATATTCAAATCCTGTTTTTTTTTTTCGTCAATAATAAGCTTATTTCAAATAGTTTGTTACATAAAGAATTACAATTGCAAATAATTTGTTAATTAAAGTTTGCTTTCTATTTTTATAAGAACAGTAATTAAAATAAGAATTTTTCTGATAAATATATTGTTGCACAACAAATTGCAATTCATAAAAATGCAAAATGCAGCGAACATACCGGTATTATTTTACTTAATTTATTGTTCCAACATTTTTTTTTGTATAAATTATTATCTAAACATTAAATGAAAAAGATAGTGTTATTCTAATATGTATATAACGACTTTATGAAAATATTAACACATAAGGAGCAACAATTTAATAACCGTTTTGTTAATTCACGTATTAAGGCCTATTTAAACTGTATTTATTTATGATTGCACCGCGATTGAGTAAAATTTACATTATTACATATTAGGTAAGTAGTCTTTTCAGTGGAAAAAAAATGTATACGAGAGAAGTGAAATTTTTATTGATTTATTACACATCTCATAAATAATATTCCATCAGCGGCAATTGAATATACTTGTCAAGTATGTATTTATATAAAAAATCCATTCAAAATAGATGTACAAAATAATAACAATGAATATGATGCATGTCGCGTATGTTTCTGAAATATTTTACAAAACCTACTCGTATATATATACATATATCTACGGCAACTGAATTAAAAGAAAATTATTTTTACACAAAAACATCGACTGTTTGTGACAGAGTCATTTAAATATGCTAGATACAATCTTGAGGCATGTAGCGTGAAATGCCAAGATGGAGCAATATTATACTCTTGTACACAGTTTTCGAACGGAAATTCTATATCTTATCTTAAAAACCCCATTCTAATAACTATTATACGAGAAATGGTAATCGCACAATTTGTGTTCACACTTTATAATTCATGTCAAGTTTGATTTTAATAAATGTAAACAATTAAACTGTACAAATGTTTGACATTGTCAGGTTTTCATGTAATTACGATAATTATCTGCAATAATGAAATGTTATTACAATTTTAAATCGTTGTAATACTAAACAGTAGTAAACTGATATGCTATTAATTGGTACAAATGAAATACTTCCTCTTTACATCAATTTCATTATTAAAACAGTGAGAGCTGAACCATTTAAATTTATAAATAACAAAAGTGTTAAGTGAAAGCTGCTACAGCATAGATTTCCAGCTACATGATCATCATTACAAAAACACGTTTAACAATATAAGCATAATTTTCTATAATCATTTGCATATAAAGAAATATATTTATATACAAAAGAGCTTTTACAATATATAATGTAAACATTTATACATATATATTTATCGAACTAGATGTTATGATACTCTATTATTATTTTCTATAAAATAATGGATGGTAAATAAAGATTATGCAGTTCAGCTTGTATGACCTATTCAAAATGTTATTGAAATTGAAAGAAAAATGTGTAGAGTAAAAAAAACGTTACAAAACTTTACCAAAATGTAAAGGAAACCATCGGTTACAACATCATAATTTTCGATAATCGATATGGTTAATGATTTTTAATTTGATGGTTGAAAATTTTAATTACAGTATTAGGAAAATATTAAATATCTATACACGCTTCAGAATACAAAACTTTCAGTGAAATTTCCTAACAGAATAATGCGATTTTAGAAACACTAATTGAGAATTTTGTTATTTCGATGTAATACGTAATAGTATTTTGAAATTAAAATTATTTTCTATCAATTCAATCGATTTCTCGTATTTCACCTTTTGACACGTACGCGAAGAAGTACATTTAATGATAGATTTATATATTGTAGAAAATTCTTTGTAGAATATTATAAGACATATTATGTAAATTATTTAATATGTTGGAGAAAATGCATGCAGCTTATTTACGAGCATTCTCAAGATGTACACGGATAATTCCATACAAACACCATTATCCAGTATGTAAACATTGTAAATAAATATGGTGAGCATGAAAGTGCCGAGAGGTTCGCGCGGCAATCACTTCCGACACCATCATGCGTGGATGCTGGAGAATGCAAAAGAGTTTTCTGGGCCCCATTCATTCCAGTCACGGTCCACTTTCTATCCCAACATCCATCTGTTGTGTGTTTTCGTATATAATATACATGCATATAAATATTATTCGTATTGCTCTCTGTCACAAACTTTTGTGTTATTTCACTTGTTATCAAGCAAAATGATCGGATGACACCTTCACTATTGGGACCTATTTCAGTTATACATTTTTCATTCAATTTCATATTCTGGACATGCTCTAGCAAAGTTTCCTTCAATAAATGCTATGGAAATGTCTGTACCAATAATGGTGTACATTCTTATAAATTTTAATGGCAGACAACCGGAGCAAAAGAAATTTGATATGAATTTGTGATAATGCTACACCTTTTATTATTAGCAAAAAAAAAACATTGAATTTCTTTCAGAAATTATGCTTTATATAGATATTGTGTGTGCTGGGGCTACGTGCTATACAATAATATTGTATTGCTTATTCTTCCCCATTTTACTCTATTTTTCGTTCGTCAACATATATTTATTGTTGAAAAGGACAAAAGTTTTACACTCACACATTTTGTATGTCATATAATGGCTTTTTAATTGGATTTGTCGCAAACAAATGATTTAAATTTAATAAGATCTACAATGACCTTTTAATAGTCCGAAATATAGCATAAAATATACGATAATTAGTAATTTTGTATAATGAATAAAAAATATATTCATTTATTATGTTGGTACAAAATTTTTCTACGGGGTTAGATTAAAAAATTCTGACAAACAAAGGCCATAAACTAAATATTTTCGCTATTATAATTGAATTAACAAGTACTGCCTAAACATGAGACAAATTGAATTAGTTTTCAATTTATATTATATAGCTAATAATGTATTTTAAATGACATTTTAACACAATAATTGGTATATACGTATTATACACAAACATTTTAATGATTTAAAGCAAATAAAAACTCTCTTACATATGTTGACAATGCATCCATAATGAAATTACATTAGTTTATGTCATTAAAATTTAACAGTTCCTGATAATACAAAGTTCACGTCTAGAGCTTTTTTATTATATTTCGATTTTAAATTAACGGTTACTATACAGCAGTAGCTAGCAAGTAATCAATATTTTCAGTTATAGAAATATTTTGTAGTTTATGCATCAAAAGAGGGTCTGTCTATATTTATTATTTATTGTATTGTTGTCAATGTGAAAAGAACCGTGCACATATTTTGTACATACATACATACATATACATGTATATAAATTTTATATTTTTGTGTGTGTACTGTTTTGGATGATTTTTGATTAATGTCCCAGAATTTCATGTTCAGAATCAATGAAATGTTCAATAAAAGCATTAATCACCAAAGATAAATTGAAAACGTTAGGCATAGAGAGAAAATGTGAAATTCATGACGCTATTATTCTCTCTGTTGTTGTATTTTTGTATATTTAGCTGTTGTTAAATTATAAATACATGTTTTCACAATATTATAACTTCTTTTAAATGCATATATAATTATTATGTTAAGTTTATATAAAGGAAAATTTGTTATTGTATATTGTTTGCTCAGATAATATTCCTTTAAATATTTACGATAAATAAAATTATTTCATAAACTTTTCAGTAGGTATTATATAGTACGAGTATACCTAGTTGTTATATAACAAACGGAAGTTTTCTATATATGCAAAAAAGTTATGAAATATTTAAAAAATAATATATAAAAATATATGTATGTTTTTTAAATTATAAAATCTGATGCATTTGCATAATAAAATGCAAAAATATACACTAAAGGTAAAGTTTCATTTCACATTTTATAAAACGTCTATCTTTAGGTATTTGTAATTTAAATAAAACCGTTATTTTACTCTAAGAATCATAGTCTAGAATCATCATTCATTCATTTCATTTTCTATTTATATATGTGTTTGTATAAAAAAAATTAATTAACGGTAAAACATTAACAAATCATCAGAACAATTAAGTTTTCACAGATAAAAACAGTAATAAATTAATAGTGTTAATTAATTATAGCAAATTAGGTCATGTTTTGTGTTATATGTTAATTAATCAAAAAATGTTGTCGGAGGTTAGAAAAAAAATATATGCAAAATTATACATTCAGCTTGAAGGCAAGTTTCTGTTATAAATGAAATGCTGCACAGAGAGTTCCGATAACTTTCTTTTCAACAGGCATTGAACTTAAGACATTAACCTTAAATATATGCAGCTGAATTTCATTAAAAATATATTATTTTTGTTCGTCTAATTGTATTTTTAACAACACAATGTTTTTTTTTCGGTTGCGGAAATTAAAAATTTATAAATTTCTTACGAGAAAGTTACAAAAATAATAATAATTATATTTAAATCATCAACCGATAAAATAGCAAAAAAAAATTTTGAATATAAAAATAATTAACTACATAATAACAGTGTCATAAACAATCACAAAATTTTCACCGTCACACATTACCATATAATAATTAATTTATAAAATAGCCGTAATTACAAGCACGCACATACGAGTAAATTTATTATTAAAACTATAAATAAACAATTATTTATCACTAAATAATTTATCGATGATGTTAATAATTTGAACATAACATCCGTGCCGAATAATAATAATAATAATTTCATAATCGTACAAATTGATAAAATATGTTTTCAATTAATTATGAATGAAAAGAAAATCGAAAAACGTTCATCTCTTGACCGCCAATTGAAGTCTCCGCGCGCTTCTTCCGCTTAACACGGTGGATGGCATCATTGCACTTTCTATATTTATAACGATCGTTCACCTTGCCTTATTGTCACTGATTGAAAGGGGACACCGATATAAGGGTGGTAGTAAGCAGGGTCATAGGGCAACTAGGATTAAGTAAGTTGTGTACTTACCGGTGAGGAGCATGCGGGGAACACCAATAAGTGAAGAAGAAGGAGAAGTGGTCGATTTGAAGTCTACTGGTCGACTGAACACTGCACACCTTCTGAAGCACGGCATAAGAGGCGATCCAATCCCAACGGCAGTTTTCTCTCTAGGTCACTATAAAGCATTCCGTACAGCTATTGTCTTAGATCTATTGTCAATAATCGTTTTATTCACATATCATAAGCAACACCGTTCACATAGTCCTAATTCACTTACGCAATTTTTTTGACAATCTCCCAAAATGTTTGTCGATATTTTCACATTTGAAGAGCAAGGTCAACTACCACACCTTCTGCATGTTCTAAAATATGGGCGCAACGGTGTTATAATTATACCAAAAGGTATGCACTAATACCGATATTGTTAATCGTAAACAAGAATCCAATCAGCTGCATTGGAAGGTAATGTTAAAATTTACTCTCGATTACTCAATTTTCGAATAACCCATTTTAGGTATCAATATTTAGTGCGTTTATCTAGTGAGAATTTCGCTTGCTTAATTACGTTTATTAGCTAGATTATTGATTTATTTGCAATAAATTTCAAGAAATTTTGTGCATTTCATCATTTTTCGGATCATTTGCTCTGTTATGAATTGTTTCGCGTGATTTAAATGTAAATTATTGTTATATTTTTGTAATAAGTTGGACTGGTTTTTGTCATAAGCTTTAAAATACGAAAAATAAAGTGTCATCAAGAGAATTATTAAATTATGACATACATTCAAAATTGTTCAACTACGGTTTGATTTGTTTTTGCTAAAAATTAGGAAAATTAAATTCATCATTACCACTTTCTAAAAAGTAAGAGTATTTGAGCATTTATGTATTTTATGTGTGAAATAACATAACGATTGTATTAATGAAGTTTTGTTTTTCTAACTATGTACTTATTTAAATTTAAATGAATTTAAATACATCCTACATTTATTAGTGAATCTTATGAGTTATGTTTTCATCACCTTATTTGTTTTAATTCAACTCCAACAGAAAATCTGCAAATTACTTCCTATAATAAAAAATTTGCAACTAAAGTTGTACGTATATATACGATTTTTGTGAAAAGTTCGTCAATTCTTCGATTATCAATAAAATGATTTTATGGTTTAATTTACATATCACTATTGGTTTAGCATATAAAAAATTGAATATTTAATCCACATACTGCAAAGAGCAAATACATGACAGCATAAATAAATTATTTTGATATTACACCGATATTGAAAGTATTGACCTACAATGATATTGATTTTTTTTTCAAATTGCAAAATAACGGACCTATTTTTTACAAACTGTACTATAATACTCTGTTTATATATTGACTTACAACTGATTAATTTCAACTGAAATAACATTATTAAAATTGTTAAAACGTGCGTGTCTGTTTCTTCCAATGAATAATTTGTATATAAATAAAATCGATAATTAATTAAAAATTAATTGAACAAAACCACTCGACATATACATAGTGGACATGTAATATGTAATTGAACGTGTTTAATAACAATAATACATGCATAGTAGAACGTTTTAATAGTACGTAAATATTTTGTTTGGCAAAAATATGTTACCATCACAACAAAATGTGATACTTAGCTATTAAATAAATTTTAAAATCGAACGATAATCTCCAATTTAATATTCTGTGGGTGAAGCATTTATAAAATCATATCACACTCAGAAATTTGCCAACATTTCTATTACAGTTATTGTATTGCAATACTTATCACGTTCATAGATGTAATCATCGCCTATTTAAAATTGTTGTTGGGCAACAAGTATTTCAATAAGAACTTAATAAATCACCATTATTTTTAATAACAATCAAAATAATAGAGTAGGTATATCGACAATATTTGATCACATATGGAAACCGAATATAAGCTGAGCAACATTGAAAAAAAAACAAAACTTACTTAATAACATATCAATTAGTAGCTAATGAATTGTTATAATAAATTTTCAATACAAATACTTTCTAATGACACTTTTTTCCCTTTGAATAATTGTCCAATTATTTACGCAACATCTTAAGAAAATACCAAAATACCAGAGATGGCCTTTAAGATATAAACAGACTTTTTTTGTTATGTTACAATTAATTACTCTCGTAAAAGTTAATTGGGAAGAAATTGTATTTTTTTGGAAGTCTTTAATTTTGCTGCCAAAAACCTTGAATACATTAATTGTTGTTTTTAAGATGCCAGTGTGATTAACAACCCACGCTAATCAATCATTATGTTTTATAACAATTTCAATTTTATTTTGCTGCCTTTCATGTTACTAATTCAACAAAAAAAGTAATACAACAATTGCTGACACTTTGATTTATGTAAATTTTGATTTGTTTATTGTTTGCTCATTACAGAAGCTGTATAAAAAAATATTTTCGAGCTTAGAATGTGCCCAATAAATTCCGCAGACATATAATTAAATTAATTAGCGTTCTATTTTAATAATAAAAAATTATTCACGTGAAAAACTTTATACTTGTATAAAATAATATATTTAATTCATCATTTTATATACGTACAAATATGTGTATAAAGTAAATTTATTGTTATATAGCTGGTATGTAATTAGTAATAAATTTTTTATTGAAATTGTTGTTACTTTTATATATGTATATATAGTTATTCAATATTTATAGCATTGTGTTGAAATAAATGAAAATCTCCAATATTTCAAAAAAAATTTTATTGGTATTATAGTGAAATAAATTCCTATTGTTTGGATAAAATGGATAAAGTTACAAATAATGGCAACATTGATGCCTTTATCCAGTACAGACACTATTTACAACTAATTATTATTTCATGAATGGAATGGGACGATATCGTGATACCCACACAAAATCGTGCATTGTTAGAGTATAATTAAATAATTTTTTTTAATTTGCATAACACTGAAATTGTTTTTCGATATGTAAGTAATTTTTAAATAACAGATTCCCAATTTCACGAAAAACATACTTTTGCAATATGTAAATTTTGGAAAACGTTGTGCATACACTGAACTACGTGTATGAAATTTAGTTAATCGTGTAAAATTTCAGGTGTGCCTAAGATAATACCACACACACATCTGGCATGTCACACGACTATCAATGCAAATTTGCAATCATATTTGCTTTGTTAATAAAGTGCGGGAATTGTATATGTCAGTGATTTTGGATCCTCTCTGAATCAAATTAATTTGTTATTTGTGTACGCAATTTTGAAAGCATGTGTGTAATACTCATATATACCATATACTAGTATATATATATATATGTATAGAATCAGCGCTAGTAACTCTGTATGATTTGCTCTAATTTACCATTATCTGTCTCTCCCTGATTAGTTGATTTCATGCTTCAGCAGTTCCATTTGAATAGCTTAGGTAATGACAAATATAATTTCCAAATCAGACTATATTTTCTATAATCGTAACTAATATTTTATACTGGTATACAAAATTCCATATGTAAATTGAGTCGTCTGAAATTGTATGAAAACTTTTCAACAGAGGAAGCATGCAAATAAAACAAAACCTTTGGAAATAATCATAACCATTCTAACAATTCTTTTATGAAATAGTTGAGTAACATTTTTTCTTTGAGGCAAACAAAAATAGACGAATCTTCTTAATTATGAAACAATTCTTATTAAATATCTCATTTTTATATAAAAAATTCTGAAATAAAATGTTACTGTTAATTAACGAATAATGACGAAGATTTTTATGAAATATTTCATGTCTTTTATACATATTTCTTTGCTTTGTTTATTATTCATATTTCATTCTACTATTATGGTTAATATTGCCCCAAGACAATTTTTTTATTTATTGAAAATAATTACTCGTATCGTTTTAATTTTCTAATTACTTGCCATATAATACTTTGATCGATAACGTTACATGCATGTTTTTTTATATTCTGTTCGATATATACATTACTTTAATTGAAAAATTGTGTCAGTGTATCAAACAATAAAAAAATTTATTAATTAATGTATCACTGACCATTTATACTCATTCCATTTCCAAGATAAAATCTGTTAGCCGTGACCATGCAAAATACATAATAGTATTTGTATAATATGTGTATCAAATACGAAATACGTGATATTATCCAGCCTCTGGCTGTAACAAATCTATTGTGTAAAACTTGTCTCGTGCAAAATAATGCAAATTTTTTCTGCTATACAAAATTCATGACAACCGCATTCTGAACAAATCACAAGTTTTATATTTTTAGTTTTTGTATTTTGTACAGGCTAATTGGATGGAATTTCAGTGTCAAACTACACGAATTACCAGGTATCTGTGGGTTTAACTTTTTATTAAAAAAAATTAACATTACAATGCGCCCGCGAAGAACATTTGCGTTAGGCAGATATTAATGGTTAATGTGTAAATTTACAACACTAATTTTCGTGTTGAGAAACCATCATTGACTAATCGTTGGAAAATAATCGTATTGGTGTAAGGATGGGTCTGGAAACGGATTTTGACTTCAATTATTATTGAATCCGTATAAAAGACAGATGAGGTCAACAGGAAGTATTAGTTTTAATCAAATGTCACTATCAGTTAGACATTGTACGAAAGAAAATAGTTTAGCAAGTATAATTCTTACAAAGGCGAGCCATGAAGACACGACAATTATTTTCGTGGTCCTTGAACCAAAGTTTTCGATATGCAATTTAAATTATCGTCGAAAAAATTTTACATTACCGATCACGGAACATCGTTATTCGATTCTTGTTAGTAAAAGTACACAATAAAATTTTTTGAGTTGTTTATAATGAGTCTGTTACTTAATTTGACTATGTAGAATGAAATTGTGGTTAAACTTTTACTTCCTAATCAATTACATATTACTACACAAGAACTGTTCTTGCGGATTGTATTTTAGACGATTTTGTGGTGCATCTGGTAAAAATAAACAAGAATTTATATGAGTTATGCAAGTGTTTTAGAACGTACATTTATGTGATTGTGATGTATTTTAATCTAAATATTAGGGCTCTAAACAAAAGTGAGCAAAATCTGACCACACACGTACGTAATTAATGGTACACTTTTGCCAGTACACGCAACTCTCCAGAGAAATCTTTGGGTTTGTTGGTGGCTATTACATTTCTGTATAGTACGTGTTCAACGCACGAACGGCTTCCAACATTTTATACGGATGACAAATACGTATAATTGATTTGATATTTTCGAGATTAGATGGCACTCAGAAGCCGTATGTACAGGCGACAATTTTCACTTGCAAACAGTACAGACAAATTGTATGTCATTTTATATTTATAAATTAACAATATGGAAAATGTGTTTCTGTATTATGCATGTGACATGCAATATAATGGGGGGCAGTAAATATACGTAGGACTCTATGAAAATATAATACGTGTATTATATTGTAATAAAATGTTGCCACATAAAATTTCTTCAACTTTTACTTTGGGTGGGCAAATATTAATCACAAACGAATTAGCCTTGAATAATTTTATGTTTTGAAATAGTTTTCATGGGGGAGGAAACATTTGCGTTTTATCAGGTAAAGATCAGAAACATGAATTTTTTAATGTTATTTTTACAAATTATTACCTACATACATTAGTTTTCTACTTTTCTGTATAAAACTTATATTTTTCAATATTTACATACGTAAGCAATTTCAATTAAAATTGCTAAGTAGAAAAACTTTCAGTAGCTACGGGAATGGAATGTAAATGTAATCACATGGGAGAACCGATTGTAAAATACATATTTTGTTTGTACAAGTAATGTAATAAACTTGATATAAAAAACTTTTTAAAACACATTATATAATTGGTTTTTTTATTATTTTTGCAACGTTCCGCATTAGCCTTAAAACAATATAAAATCTGCTAAAATTTTAATCATATTTGTTGACTGGAACAAAAATATCATAATTTCGTGCTATTCTCTTGGGCATTTCAGCAAACTAGAAACGAAGAATAATAATCAATGCAGCAAAAGTTGTTTAAACAAATTCAACTCATCTATATGCAGAACTAATTAAAAAATACTGCTATAAATTTTGTAATAAAACCTTTCTTTCAAACGTAACTGATTCTCATTCAATTATAAATAATGGCATCAATGAAATTAAGGAAATGTTGAATTACATTTAATTAATTAAACAAATGCTTCATTGTTTAAACATTTTTCGTGATTTATGTGTCACTTTTGAGCAGGAAGGAAAGTGTATAATTATAAGACATCTTCGCAGAAGATCTCTAAAGAATTGAGTCAAATCATCTTTGTTTTTTTCTTACTTCCAATTTGCTGTTATCTTTTATTTGTGTCGATTAAAAAGTTTCCACATGAAAACAATTTCAAACTGCGCTTTATATAAAATATTTAAAAATTTCAAAAACTTTTTAATATGTCTGCCATTGATTTTCATTCCATTTATTTTCCAATACTTAGTAATAAATTTTAATAAGGTAGACAGCAGTTTCTCGAATCGATTATGATTTTTGTATTATAAGTAGCTTTAAAAAGCCTCAAAAACGCTTCGATAACCTGTCAGAAAATTTAACAATTCAGTTTTACTCACTTCGCTTTCTCATATATGTAAACATTTTCTTTTTGCATTTTATTTTTCAGGCCACAGTCACGTCAACCTTAACATGAAACATTAAATTTTCTTTGGTGACATTTTATAGCATGCTAGGTGCTTCAACTTCAAAACTATTCCTTAGACAACATTAATCAAGTTGAGTTTTTATGGTGACCAACCCCCATGCCAAACAGTTATTTATATCAACTGTATACGTATAAAATTGAAAATTTATTATTAGACCTTTGCAAGTAGTCTAAATAAATTTTAATGGAAATGTTAATGTATTTAGTGTTATGACAAATAAATATTGCAACTACAAGTGGCTTTCAAGATAAATTCTATCAGATTAATTTCCTTACAAACATATATCTCTTTTCCAGCAACTACTACTTGTTAATAAATTGTTATTGCTCGTTTTATCTTTAGTTCAGATAAGGAAATATAAATTTATTATAGTTTTATAGTTCGACTTTTTTTTTATTGTTTAGGTAATACATTCTAGTGCACAATCAGAATCAGGGACGTGCGGAATGGGCGAGGTGTTTAATTTACTAAATTGCACAAATCGTCCATAATACATTACGTACCAACAGTTTTCCTGATTTAAAAGGACAAACGTACACCGAGTATTGTTAAAATTTTTCGTAAACAATTAGTCATGATTGATTTTAATAAATTAATTGTAAAAATCAAACGGTGAAAAAAACCTAATGATTTTTCCTTGAAATATCCGTATAATTATATGGCTGCTCAAATAACATGTGTAATAAAGATAATTCTAATTGTCAGATAATGTATTTTACTAACATGCAAATTGATATTTTGTATAATACATAAATAAGTGTTTAAAACACAATTTACACCTTGTAAATGAAATGTATACAATGAATATGTAGTTACGGCGGACACATTTATACACACGAATGCCGCATACACAATATAATTATGTTTTTCTTTCATTTATACAAAATGTGTAGGTATTAATGGTATTATCTTTTATTTGTATTATTAATGTAGCACCATATCCTTGTTCCTAATCTAGTTTTCTTACATATGGAGTAGATGTGAGTACAAAAATGTGACGCGCAATGGTATTAACGCACCCAATGATTTATATACATTTTATAAATGTAACAGCTCAATGTCACGGAAATAATGTAACGTCTGCAAAACAGGACGAATACACTGAATAAAATAATAAAATGTTGTTAGAATATATTATATGTATTACAATGATATACATATTTCAGTTTGAGTGACTTGAAATCGCATGTACGTTTTTTTTCTCCATGATATAAACTGTTTCTAAGTGAAGGGAAAATTTATTTCATTTTACAAATTAAAGATTATGCCATCAGGTTGTATAAAATTCTTTACACTTCATCTTATATAACATGTTAATTAAATCACAACAAACCAGAATATAAATTACAGTTCAAAATCTATTCCAACTTAATGAGCTGTTGAAGTGTTAAAATAAGATTTTATCTAACCATTGTCTGTTATTGTTAAGAAAATATATTAATTATAATTTAAAAGTAAATTGTTTTGCTAATAATAGTGTTCCGCAGAACACCACATCGTTTCTATTTGATGTTCTACAAGAGTATTCTTATTGAAAAAGTAATAACATTAAAAAGTTTTTATGTTCCAAACTAAAACTCCAAAACTTTACAATAAATGATTGTATTATTACGCTTTGTGTAATTTTTTAACGTCAAATTTACTTTTATTAGAACCATTATTTATGTGTATACAATTTTTTTTCCTTTCCATAGTCCGTTTATAATTCGCTACAACAACAAAAAGAATTATTTAAATAAAATCTTGTATATATATTTTATGTTGTCCAAAACGTTGATGGAATGTCTTTGGGGCTTTGGCAATCACAAGCCAATTATTTTTTATGGATGTGTTGTTTGTTGTTGAGAAAAACCCACAGTGTTCTTTTTTTGCAAATCGATATCTTGAATATCATATCAACCATATATAGTATCATGTTTCAGTAATTTATGAAAAAACTTATATGTTAAATTATCTCTGATATGATAATCAGAAAATTATGTTTGTAATTTTATTCAACTACTTGTAAAAACCGCTAGCAAATAAATTATCATGTAGAATGTTTTTAGATATAATATGATAATTTATTATGATTTGCAGCTGATGAAGAATAACATGCGGCATTATAATGTTACCGACAAATTATGATGTATGGAATTACTCATCGTTGATTAATACTGAAATTGTTTATGAAAAATCCATTTACACGGTTGTTATCAGTAATCAAGTTACTGTTTGTAAACTCATAAATAAAACTTATATTTAAATTTTGTTCCACCGATATATCTCGTATCAAAATTTAAAATGTATTTCATATTTTTATTTTATTTTTGCTGAAATTCAATTTATATAAAACTAGGATACATAATTGCATGTACTCGTACAACATGTAAATTTGCGGAATACAATTTATTTTCGAATGAAAGAAATCTTTTCTGAGGCAAATTTTTTTAGTTTTGATGTTTTTTCTAAAGCTCGTCTA
>SSSI01002524.1:0-24341 GCA_004796505.1 Oryzaephilus surinamensis
GTAATTAATGGAATTTTCTACGAATTTGGATGAATGAGAGCATGAAATAAATACCTGATAAAGTGCCGGCCACTCATTTTTAGTGTTTAGTTCTTTGTATTCCTTTTCAATATTGTTGGGTGTCATTTTCTTCTACTATTTATTTGTTTAGGAAAATTTAAGCAAATCCTAAAAATTAATTTGGCATAACTAAACGTAAAACTTTATAACAATGATGATGGGAAAAAAACGGAAAGTGAAACCTCAACTATTACAATACAGCTACAATAAATGTTCAAACACCATATTTAAAAAGAAACACCACATCCAGTTCACATAAGAGCAAGAAAGAAAAGTAAAGCAGTTGTCACTTTACAGAAATCTGTTTATGTTAAAAGAAAACTGCGGTATGTAACTAATTGTGTGTTGCCTAAAAGCGCAATCGAGCACAGAGCGGTAATACTACTTAAGAGAAAAATAGTACAGTTAGCAACGTTTAATTGTAGAGCAGTTTGTAGAGAAATGTTAGGAAAATATACTAGTGAAAATTCATTAAGATTCGTTCATTAGTTTAAGAGATATGGCCATTTAAAGTTTTTGAATTTCAGAAACACTGACGTCATGTTTGCCCAAGATGCGCACATTTTATGCGCATCTCTTCAATCTTTTTTAAACAGGAAAAATCTATTTTTCAAAACTTTTTATGAAAATCACTCATTTCCACAGATAGTACGCTGCAACTACCAAAACAACTATTAATTTTTGCCTACGATCATCCCTACGATTTATATTTTTCATTTCGAAAGCATTTTTGAAAAAATATGCTTCTTTTTAGGTGACTAAATACATTTTCTATGAACGTTCTTTTGACGCATTTGAGTTTCTGATGCCCAAAATAATAAGGAAAAAAATTTCAAATTTTTGGGTGTAAAGTAAATAAAAAAAGAGCATTACTATTATAGTAACTTGTTACTTTATTTTCTACAGCATTGCTCAAAGAAATACTGATTTAATTACGTATCTAAAATTCATTTATTTCTATACAATTCTAGGAAAATTTTTCTTAAGCTATAGTCCTATTTTAGGATACTTATACTGTACAGAATTTATCAATAAAATATCATAAGCATAACCAATCAAGAAATTAAAATAATATAAATAAAATAGTGAAAGTTTGCATTAAAACCGTAAAAAACAACTGAGTAAGGTATTTCTTTATTTATTCATTTCTGTTACGTACTTAATGAATAGCCATTACTGAAATTGAACAAATAAATGATTTTTTTTATTTATTAATTTAATGAACAATAACAATACAATAACAGTTTTTATGTAATGGCACTTTAACAACGTTTTTTAAATGTGAGTTTTTTTTGGGAAAAGTGAAATATTGTTTCTATTAGCAAATATCACAACATTTATAATATATGTATATTATTTAATAAAGCTGCAAAAATTTCTTCTATTTCACAATATATTTATGTTCAGTTTTATTTGGTGTTCTTTATACAAACAATTTATTTTGTTCATCATTTTCAAAGAAATATATATAGTTTCTACTTTTGAATAACAAATTTATCATCACAGACAAATGTAATGATAAAAAAATCAACTAAAAAAATTATTACTTTAATATATATGATAAATTTGAAGATTTCCTCACATAAAACAAAGTTCAATTATAACTAGAAAATAAAAATAACTCTTTACGACAATTTACAATATATTTCATAAATGTATTTTTATTTTATATGGAAAAATCTTCAAAATAAAAGCACAACATTGTTGCTTAAAATATAATAACATATTTTAGAATCTTAATTAAATTTTTATCTATATACACAATATATTTATGTGTTTTTCATTTTAGAGAAAAAACACACAATAATAATAAGGGCAAAAATACTGTTACTAAAAAATTTGTTAAAACGACACACTTGTTAATAATTGTTGTGCACTGGTCCCAAAAAAGAAGAAAAACGTACACTCTTCCATTCAATATAATTCCATCTGGAATGCCTGAAACAATAAATAAAATCAAGTTTGATTAAGCAAAACCTAAGATGAGTCAGTTTTAACTTGCACGTGCTGGATAAATCCGTTTTCAACGATAAAAATTAATTGAATTTCTTATTTTCAGTTATAATTTGAATTAAGTCATAAATAAACAAATAATTAACTTTATGCATGCATAAAAACAACAATTAAGTGTTTTTGTAATATTTATAATAGGAGCTCGTGTATTTTAATTAAAATGTGCAGATAACAAACAGAGTCGATCTTGTAAAATAATTCCACTAAACATAATGTATTTATGTTACAAATAAAGCCAGTTCTATCCTGCACAGGTTTTGTTATTTGAAAATAAATTCTAACAGGAAAAAATGCTGATTTGTTAATTAATACAGCTGATCACATAAATAAAATTACGTGTAAATTTGTTTTGTTTTCTCTATTCATCATTTAAAACTCACCTAATCATATAATCTACAAATGCGTAACAATAATTTCATCATCGATATCATCCTTTTCATCGTCAGTTTCTTCTGGTTCTGGTGGCATATTCTTTTGTGCCTGTAATTCTTTTTCTTTTTGCCTTCGCACTTTACGCATATGATGTATTTCAACGGCGACATACATTAGAAAGCCGGTAATTAAAATTGTTAACATAACATACAGTTTCATGCGTGCTTTTAAATGTGTTGAATAGGCATAAGCAATAACGAAACCAACACTCTCCCAAAGACGATAATTGGAGAAGGCCGCTTCTTTGTTACGTCTGAATAACGCCCCATACAAACCTAGAAAATATTTATAAAACGCCCTGTATAAATATATAATGTATTATTGCCTCAGGTTTAATTATATTTAAACAATAATACATATATAACCAGTTGAAACTGGTTCGTCTTTTGCTTAAGGCAAGGCAACTTGTTTTTATAGAATGATTGCATCAGTTTTGTCCAAAATAGAAAACATACCATTCACTTGTGTTTGCCATACAGCGTCTCCAACACCCCACAAACCGGCGGCAATGAAGAACAGAATTGGTGCGCTTGGATGTGGCCTCCATAGTAACAATAATATTTGCAATGTTGTGTGCACCACGAAACCAAGAGCCATTATTGGGGCCCTTCCAATGTATTTCATCAATGAACCAAACACCAAACTGCACAGTGCATTTACAACACCAAATGATATCATCACATAGCCGACTGAAGAGATGCCCAATGCACAAGAGACGAAGGCTTGTGTGAATTCAGCACCGATGAAGGCCTGTTCAACGCCAATGAAGATGGTGATGGGGATGAGGAGTTGTTGATAAGGTTTTTTCAATTGGTATGCAGTGGCTGACAACAGTTGAATTGGTGTCATATCACCACCGCCGCTGGCGCTGCTACCGCGTCTTTGTTTTTCACCATATCTGCAAGAAATTTAATATTTGACCTTCGTTAATGAATAGAGAAAGGTGGACATCCATTTAATAAATATAAATATAAATATGTAGTCAAATGGCCATCGACTTTTGCAAACACAGTTATAAACAAACATATTTAATTAAAATTCACACATTTTAAATTTTGATTCTTATCATATTTAATTGACCATCTCAGGTATAATATGAGAATATTTCAAGATTCTTTTTTACTTATTAATCGTTTGTTTATCTGTAAAATGTGTGCGTTTAATGAATTCAGCTCGACGTTTGTATTTGCTTACATAATTTTCAGAATAAATTTCAAGCAAATTAAAAAAAATGTTTTTTTAATACTCGCATTTGCTATTATTCTACCTGCTTTTTACAATAGGTATAAATCACATCATAATCGAGTATATTATTTTCAGATTGTTTGAACAAAAAAAATCATCGAAAATCCGGTCTAAGTCAAGGTGACTTCTTTCGACTCAGTAAAAAATATTGTTGTTAATTACGCTCTTTTTTTTCGTTAATTATGAATATGATATGGTTTACAGTATTATGTAACATAAATATATACATATATGTACGTTTAATATTCTTACCTTGAAAGTGGATCAACGAATATAGCAACAATTAAAGCAGCTGAAAATATACAAGCTAGATAAATGGCTGAAATTTCATAAATTTCTTTATCATCTGGACGTTCTAAATTGTCTGTATTTCCAACACTTGAAACACCAAAATTAGCACCACAAATACTGTAATCGGTTTTAGTTTCATTGGTATGACCACCACCACCATGTGGATTACTCAAAACTGCAAAACAAAAACAATATTTAATAAACATTTAAAAGTCAATCGAAAAGAAAAACAAACCTAAAGACGAGACAAGATTTCCCCATAATTCAGAGGCTTGCCAAGCCAAAAAGAAGAAGCCAAAGAATCGCACAATGATACCATCGACAGGTTGATCAGTGATTTTGGCATAAACCCCGGCAACTTGGGTCAAATATGTAGCTTTCGAGGCCCACATGGGGGCCGCTCCGAGGCCCAACATAATGGCAGTAGGTACAAGTGTATAGAAACGTGGATAAAATTGCGCCCCAATATATGGTGCATAACATAACAACGACAAACATAATGTCCATTTAACAGTGAATAATTTAATTAGAATTGTGGGCACGAAAATACAACTGACCACCAACGCGGCATAAACAGCACTAAGTGATACAGTACCAAGACCGTCTTTCGCGTTAATACTGCTCTGTAAATTGGCCGTACCCTGGAATGCCGTAAATTGTATCATAAAAGCGAACGACAATGCTGACACATTCTTCAATATTCTCCATTTCTCTTTGGTGGACATTTTGAATTTGCCTTGTTGGCTGGCCTCCTCGTCGGTGATTTCGCGTTGTGGTTTACGTAATCCATCTTTGCCATCACCGTCACCTTTGAAGCCGCGATTCTCGTATGCACCCGTTACGGATACGGTGTAGACGCCGTCGTTGTTGCGGTTACCTTGGGTGCCGTTATCGGCGCCTGAAGTGTCGAGGGACGCGGTCATTTCGCAACCGCGATCACCCTCTTCAATCTGCAAAAGACACAACCAAAACCATCAGCATTATAATAAATACATTAATAGGTATACATATTTGAATTTGAGTCATAAATGAATTATGCAAAAACTTTAACGGTTACATTTTAATAAAATATATATGAGAGTATTATTGTAGGTGTGTTTTAGTTTTGCATTTAACCAAGGCCGACCAGTTTTCTTTATACATTCGGACAACAACCCCAATTATATTTAAGCCCTGTATGTGCAATAAATTTATTAAACATGTATGTACGAAAATCTCTTCTCTTCATACCATGTAATAATAAATATATTGTGTGGCTATTTTTGGAACTGGTTGAAAGTTGCATTTTATGCACACATGTAGGTACATGCATGCAAAGTTATAAATAAACTGGTTGCATTTGCATGTGCATACAAGATTCATATTTTTTCGAATTTCAGGTTTTTACCGGTTTCCAAACAACTTCCCAGTTATTATATACGGTTTTTGAGGAACTTTATATAGAATTTAATTTTGACCCAGTTTGTAGATATAATATTTGTCTAAAAGATGAAATTTGTTCGTTGTAAAACGGATATTGCAGGTGCGACCTATAAAAATTAATGCTAAATCTATGTTTCTTTTATAATTGTGATTAGAATGACAAGAAAATTTTATAATTATTGTACTATTATATTCATTATAAATTCATTACAACTTAATCGTGAATAGATAGAAAAAAAACGTGTAAATAAAATACTAAGAATTCATTAAGTTATGTAACGATTTCGTTTTATATGCAAGTTTTTTATAACGCTGAAAGCGCATTCGCCATTTTTTCGTATTTTGCAATTTTTCGAAAAAATTTTACATGCATATGCGCATCTTTGTACGACCTTGTCTCACAATGGTACGGAAGTTATAATAGCATGTTTCCGACACTCGAATTATAAACATAATAGGTAACAAATTAATATTATGCGAAAAGTAGTCATTTCATGTTTTTTATTTATATTTCCATTTCCAGCACATAAATTTTAAATAATTTTTATATTTTTGTACCTATATGTATAACAAGGGTCCGGACAAATTCATACCATTATCTTTAATTAAAATATATAGAAAAATTCGATCAGCCTTCATGCATGATGTTTTCAGATTTTAATAATAATAGCATTTTTTCTTCTGGTGGATTTTTATTTATTCTTCTTCCCTTTGTTATTATTTTCTCATGTGCGCCCATTCATTATTTTGTTTACATCAGATAACAATATACATATACATATATATATATGTGTGTTTTTTTTCAAGGGCATCAAAGTCAAGTGTAAAGACTATTTTATGTAACATTAATTAAGAAACTAAGTAGTGGTCGCAAATAATCAGTTTTACTACTTGATTTTCCGCAAAAATTCGAAAAATACAAGAATAAAATGTTGAAAAATCCAACCGCAATACCGCAGTACTTATTAAGATTAATAACAAGTGAAATAAATGTAACAATTTATACCCAATAAAAGCTCCGAATCGTCATACGACGTTTTTTGTGCATTTTTGGTGGTATTATGACAGCATTTGTGCATATTGAATGCCGTTTACTTTTGTCGGCCACCATATTTTCCGAAATTTTCACCACAGAATCTTTAATACATCACTAAGCACTCGAACAAGTGTATCTCTCGTTAAAAAGATGGGTAATAACTACCAACCTTGGTAAAAAACCTGTGTTTTTATTGTAATATTATGAATATGATTATTTTATATAGCAGGAAATCTATTAAATAAGATTGCATGTGTACAATGTGAATTTAAGTAGAAAAAAAACAATACCCTGGTAGGTGTTTTATATTCAAATGTAAACATTTTTCGAAATATATATTTAAGATTTGTTAAACGATAAATTAGCAAGTCTTTTATTAACATATTAATATAATCATCATTCATAATTTCAGTCACACGTGAGTGCACTTTTTACGTAAAAAGACTTTATAAAATAATGATTGTTTAAAGAAGATTAACGAAAATTACCTTCTAGAAAATCGTTAACAAAAATTACATTAAATTGATTTTAATGTGATTTTTCTTCAACAACTTCCGTAAATTCAAAATTTATTCAAAGTCGCACCCATAGAAAAGAATTTTTTGAAAAAAAATTCATGTAATGGGATTTCCGTGCCATTCAAAAACAAGTACTGTACAATCAAACAAGTTTTTTTTAAATTATCTATATGAATAGTGGTTGAATGAGTGTTTTTAGCCCACACACAGGTAGATATTAATTGAATAAATATTTATTGTAAACGTTGACAATAAAAAAGTTATTACATACACATACACGTATGTAACAATATTGAAGGTAAGTAATTATGGTATAATTTGATGTTAAAAACAAAAATTCAACAAACCATAAAAGGTTATGAATATTAATATAAAATGGTATACTATTATTTGACATAATGTATTATTATTGTATTGCTAAAAAGATTTTGTGTTCAATTTAAAAATGGAAATAAAATCAACTGGCATTAAATACACGAGTAGAACAAAAATAAATGCGATTGTGATTGAAAATTAATCAGTTTCATGGGCACGTTTAGCTTTACACGTGCAATATTTATTAACAAACAAATTTATAGGGTGAAAATTGAACAACAATTTTATAAATTCTAGAAAAATTAAAATTCTATACACAAGAACACAAAAAAAAGGTTATTAATCCCTTCTATAGGTATATTTTTCCATGATGGAAACTTTTTTGTTTAAACAATTAACACACATTTTAAGTATTTTTTATAAATTACAACTATATAGTCTATAATGGGAAAAGAAAATGATTATTGGCCTACCTTAAAACGATAATTAATTACGGACAATTCTATAAATAGATGAACAAAGTTGCATTTAATGGAAAATTTTTATAATATTCAATACGCTTACATAAATAAAATAATTTAAATAACAAAACCGTAATAACTGAATTTGTTGGACAATAAAACACAAATACCTACCTAAAAACATTTGTATATGATCTTATAATAAAAAACAAAGCCATTTCCATTTTAATTGTATGTGCAAGTATAAATAGATGGGAAAATGTGTGCCAAATTCTGAACGGAAGAACATTCGCACAACTTGTGATTTTATTATAAATATATTTGTTGGAAATTAGAGGGACAGTCTCTTTTTTTTTCGTGATTACGGTCCTGTTATCAAAAAGCCATTTCCCATAAAATGGTATACGAAAAGTGCACATTCAGATAAATCAGTGCTCAGCAGGAAGATAAGATTGACGTAATAAATTATACATTAAAAAAAACTTATTTGTCCATATCAGAAAACAAGGTTCACAAATGTATATATTTAAATAAATACGTCATAATTATTGAAAAAATTCTTCAATACAATAAAGATCTGACCGATTTAAATGTTGTCTTGATGACGTTAAACAATTAACGGTGAAAAAAAACCTTGCCTTTGCCAACAATCTCGAGTTATACACTTGTTTATAAAAATATTTTTATAGTTACTTCCTATATAATAATTTATTATCGATTTTAGTGTATATCGTGATGATTAAATTATTACAAGAGTGAAGATTGTTGAAAATTACTATTTAACGACAAACTATACAATTCTGAAAGAAATTTTAATGTGTTTTTAAATACATACAATGCGAGTTGTAAAATAATTTTCTGTTTTAATTACTAATTTAACAACTATATTATTGCCAATTGAAAAATTACGTCATTTTTGTTGTGATATCCAGTTTTTGTATAAATTCTCCCTTCAGAAATATTTTTAAAGACAGGGAAGTGAAAGAGAAATTCATTCTAGAAAAAATTCATACTTTCTTCACCGGATTCGTCCCTAATATTGATATTTTGCATAAATATTCGTTATTCAATAAATATTAATCAATCATTTTCAGATTGTTTCATGAAAGTGCGATAAAACTGCACAATTGTAAGTAAAAGTAATAAATTTCATGATAATTTTTGCTATTATTCATTCGTGTTTGTAATACTTTTTTTTGCATTGTGTGTGTGTGTTTTTTTTTATCACCAATAATGAAAAATTGTTAAATGTAGGCCAATGTGATACTTATTTTAAAATATATTTTTGTGATGGTCATTAATTTAATACTTTCAGCCCTCACTGGATCAATCCGGTTCAAAAAATTAGATTTTTTCTAATTAAATGATTACACCTAATAATAGATGGTTTTGCGTGTTTGTTTTAAAGAAAAATTTTGTTCTCAAGTCAATTGCGATTTCTAATTAAATTGTCACCAAAATAAAAAAAAATTAAATTTCTCAAGGCCATATATTGATTTATTTGACACATTTGACACGAATTCGGAAAATTCTCTCTAACAAAGTGCAAATTGTTTATTTTAATATAAAATTCTATACTTTACTATAATAATAATTTATGTAAATTCATTACATATAGTGCCATAATGATATCCTGTCCAGGGACCACATTTTATTACATTTAAGGTGTGGTTTTAAAGTTCTTTCCTTGTTAATATAATATTTTTTTTTCTTAATCGAACAAGAATAAATTGCGTCATTAAAATTGAAAAAATTTAAGTAGCAATGACATCATAATAATTTAAAAAAATTCATTTACATTTCTTTCTTTCACATATACATACAGTATAATTTATTGTTTATGTTTATATTTAAAATAAATCGAATCGGAACGGGTTTTTGAATAAGAAATCTAGTTCGTTTTAGTTATACCATACCAGATTACAATTAATTTATTATATAAAAAGCGGACTTTCCATGCAACATCTTCAAAGAAATTCAAATGATGCATTCTTATTATATAATATTGTGGCAACAAATCTCATATAGAAAATTGTTTTATTGAATGATTTATATATGAAAAAGAAAGTAACTTTCAAAGTGCAAAATGAATCCCCATTTAATAAGCAAAACAAAAAAACAATAATTATTTGTGTAAATAAACCATTTTTGCATGATTTGTTCAATTAACACAATATTCTCAAAAAAAAATTTATTCCAATTATATAATATTTAGTACGAGACCGGAAATTGTACATATTTATTATAAATATGGTTCGACAAATACATTTTTTAATACGTAACAAGCAGGTTAAAAGGATATTTAGTAAACATTTTAGACAAAAAAAGTCAAAGCGGATTTTTCCGCTTAATTGTTGATAATTAATTTTCACAGTTAAAAAATTTGTTTATTTGCACCATTTGTTAAGTAATTAAAATAATTATAATTAATTTACACAAAATGAATAAAGAAAAAAAAATAAAGAAATTTTATATATATAGCTTTCATTGGAATGAAAAAAAAAGTCGAGTTTATAAACAAAAGAAAACTTTCTAAGTAATTTAATGATAATAAATTTATTTTTTTTTATTTTGTTTAATTATAACATAATTATACATCAACACGTTTAGTCATAAGAATATTCTAAATAGTTCAAAATGATTAATATATGGGTATATTTATGTAATATTTTAGATAATATCTTCTAATATACACAAATAAATAATTAATTTTTTATAAAATATTATTTAAATATTTATTATAATAGACATATTATATCTAAAATAAATTCAACAATTGTTCAATGATAATTTAATTTGTTCAAAAAAAGCTATTGTACATATAAAGAATAATAAGGGAACTTGAACTAAATAACAAAATGATAATATTTAATAAAAATAAATATTTATTAATAAAATGCACCTGACCTGACTTAGAAAATGACGAATTTCGTGTGTAATACGCACGTAAAAATCATGTGAAACAAAAAAAATACAAGATTAATTAATTAAATATTATAACATATCAAAAGTTCATTTCATATCTATTTTACTGGAAACATTCCTCATTTTAATGATCATCATATATATTTTGCAGAAATGCGTGATTTAAAACGAAAATTGAAAAACTTTAAACGAATTTTAACCATTTGACATATTCAATAAAAACATTAAATTATTTGTTTTAATGTTGATGTATAATAGAAAAATGAATTCAAAAACATTGTTTTTGTATATAAAAATTTGTTTGCAATATTTTCTATATAATAATATATAAGTATATTTATTTGTGAGCACGTCCAGCAATAATAATAATAATTGTAAAAAATATATAGTTCCTAGAGAGAAGCAATTAAAATTTATTAATAACAAAGACACAAAAATATTTAATCACCTACTTTATTTAATTAATAATTGTCATCCAAAGTGCATACTAAGCGCTTTGTTAACCGTATCCAACTCTTTGTTATTAAATACAATAAATTATAAGCATATAGTATAAGTAATTTAAAATCTTGACCTTGTATTATTGATTCATTTTGTTAATAACATTTTAATCGTATATATGTATGTTAGCTATATACAACAGTCGACAGAAATAACGATCATTTCATACACAGTTTTTCTAATGGTCATTTCTAAACGTCCTTAAAGCTCTCTTTTTCCATCCTAGGTACTACCATATCATTATATTTGCATAAATGTGGAAAATAATTATTTTTTTCCATTTCAAAAGGCTATATATAACAAATTTCAATGTCATTGTTAACAAAATAATTATGGCATAATCTTTATAGTGTTATAAATTAATCTCTTTACAAGCTGAAAAAACACACACACATTTTTTTCGTGTTGGAAAAAAATCTAAACAATAGCAAATTTGTTTAAATGACAAACAAAAAAAAATGTTTAATATTTAATTTTACTGGATGATGGAAAATAAAATGGCAAAAATAGATTGCTACGGCTACCAAATAATTACATCATCGAAATTTTTTGGTAAACAGAAAAGAATGGCTCGGAGCGATTTTTAATAATTTTGCGCGATTTTAAATATCGCCAAAGGCGCAACAGGAACACTTAAAATTTTCAAGATTTTTCTAAGAAATCAACTGTTATGTAATCGTCGTACTGGATCAGATGGTGGTTTTCACATGGTGGATTTTTCAATATTGTAAATAAACAGACAAAATTTACATGCAAATGTAATAAAATCAACTTTTACCCAAGTTGAAATAATACACAAGAACTACTTATCCTTATTACAAAATCTTAAAATAGATACTTTCTAGAATTACCAGTTGGAAGTTGTTGTATGTAACTGTAGTACTACCACCTCTCATATATAATAAATATATTTCAAATCTACTGAATTGGTACCAAATCGAAACTAATTAAAATATGTAAATTGGTTACAATTTCTAACAAATTTCAATTTTAATCATTTATAAATTGTGTGACAAAAAATGTGCACGAATTTTGTATTAGTTTGAAATATTTGCATGCAAATAAAATGTATATATTTTGTGAAAGTACGATGTACAGGTGGCACAAAATATTTCATATAACCAATGAACAAAAATTAAAAATTTAAATAACATTATCATTAATAATAAATTAATTTTGCTGAATGTTGCAAAATTTTTACGAAACAATTTATTTTGTATTTGTTAAATGACAACTTACATAAAATTCGGTTGAAGAGTACTACCAGAAGTAGTACAGACTTATTAGCACTTATATTATCGTCGCCGCCGTCCCGGAGACCGACTTTTTGTAAATTTATCGTAATACACCACTAAATCTCTAGTTTTGGAACGCAATTCCAAAACCAATTCCAAACTTGAAATGGTACTACTAATGAATTTAAGACCCAGTTTGGTTTGATACGAATTTATTCAAAGTTCGTCTTAAAGTGTGTGTGTGTGTGTTGGACCGCCCCCGCTTCGAATGGAAAATTTTGCAGTGAAATTTTTTTCGAAAACTTCAACAGCCGGTTGTAACTGGTATTAAAACACCGAACCTTCTTTCATACAAAGCACAACAACAAATATTTAAAAAATACACTTGCAGCAGCAACAGTCCGGGTACTACTATGGAACGATAACACTTTTGTTGTAGATATCGAGGAATAAGCCAAACACACACTCAAGAGAGACTCGGTAGTGGTGGCTGTTGATGTTCTGTTCGTGCCTTTTCCAACAGACCAGCTTTTCAAGTGATAGTTCACGTGCTTTCTATGTTTTTCGGCAACCGCTGACGTCGATTTTGCATCTCACTGAAGCTTTTTTCCAAAACAAGGATAGATAAGAACGTTATAAGACCGTGTATGGTGTTTTATTTTACAATATTTTCATGTAATAAACATGATTTATGATTTGATTATTTAAGGATTTTTCTTTTCGTGAATTTTTCCCATCAGCAATAAAATGAATTTATTTTTAAATTGTTATATCTGTAACAGTGCCAAATCTGTATAAGAATTTTTTTATTTAAATGCACGTGTATTTGAACTTTAATCGAAAACAATATTTTCAAATCAGAGTTCAGGTGTAATCAATTTATTTAATAGCAATAAAAATAATTAATAAATTGTAAAATTGTTGATATCATAAATAAAAATGTGCGCTTTCCAAACAACAAATAAATTATTACTTATATTATAAAATATTATGCTAAAGTGCATTTTCTCTTCTAGTAATTTTTTAATAGGAACTATATCGTTTTATTGGCATTTTTTCTAATTTGTTACAATTATTTTATTGTATATAAACAATTATTAGAAGGTCGCATTGTAAAAATATAGGCCTTGTAAAATTTAAAAAATGTCATTATAATACATACACACTGAAATTGTTTATTAATTTATAATTAAAAACACATAATAATAGTCAATACATAATCAATTTATACATAATTTTAAGGTTAAGATATATAAATTGTTTAAACAAATTCTACATATCCACTATACCGTATATTGATTAAATAATAACATGAGCAATAAAATAAAAAGGTAAAACTTACTTATTGAGCATTAATTGTTTGACTTTATTTGGAAAATCCTTAGATTCTACACTTTTTTTTTTGAAATATTTTAATTAAACAAATTACTTGGTAATTGTTTTACTGTCACAGATGAAATTTATTTAAATTGCTGACTTGTCGTATGAAAAAACTCGCTTATTTAGTACACTTGGCAATTTGTATGTGTCGAATTTTGCGATCTTCATAAGAAGATTTGCGATTTTGACAGTGTGATGAATCGTTTTTTTTTCATTTAGCGAACGATGTCCGGTCAAGGACTCTTTTTTAAATATAAAATACAATTCAGAAATTTTATTAACAGTTGGATGGACTTTTTTGATACACTTGACAAGATGAATCTCAGAAGTTCTTCGAAGAACCTGAAATTAGCATACAAGAGCTGGATTTTTGATTCTGGAAAACAGTTCAACTTGTTTGCCGTTTTTTTTTTTTGATTTCGAAACACTTTTAATTTATTTTATAAACAAACAAAATGAAGTATTTCTTCTTCATTGCAAAATTTTACAATTATGTAACAAATAATTGATTTTATTAAGATGCAATAAGTTAATGACCTTTTTTTGCGCACAATTTTATTTTTCCATAAAATTATACATAAATGCGGAAACGTAAATGCAAATTAAAATTTTTTTTCCATCTGTAATAAATTGATTATTACATCAATTCTTTTTTTGGTATGTGAAAGATTTGTTGTAATAAAAGCCATTCTAAGATAAGAAAATAATTACTTTGGGTTTAAATCGGTAATAGTGGATTGAAGCAGAATTATCTTGCTGTGGCAAAAGAGACAAACAAACAATATGAGATGGCATATTAATTATTTATTGAACTTATACAAATATTGTAATGATGTATATTTAAATTCCATGTAAGCCATAAAATCCTCACGTCAGTTTTTTCCATATTTATACAGGATTAAAATTTTGTTGGCAAAATATTTGTTTAATACAAAAATATGATTTTTAGGAAAACAGAATGAGTATTATAAATTAGGTTTTTTTTGATATATCCCTGATTCACATTGACCCACTTTGTGGCTCGTGATATCAACAATTTTCACGACCAGAAAAATAGGGTGTCAAGGGAATAATTTAAGCAAATATCTAATAATTTTATGTAAACCTTTTCAATGTTCAAGTCAGCCTTCTATATCAAATAAGCCACAATTCTGATTGTCATATTTTGCAAATTAATATTCATGAAGACTATTTTCAGGTATCATTTAATTTAATTATATGTCCAAATTTTGCATACAAAACTATAATAATAATAAATTGAATACGTTTTGGAAAAAAAACTTTTTCACACAGGACGAATTGGTTAAATAATAGGGATAGCATGTACAAATTAATTTTTCAACATGTTATTATTATTTTGATAAACAAATAATAAAAATGTTGGACAAATAAAATAGATTTGGCGAGTTATTTTTTCGGTTGACACCAAAGAGTTTCTCTGTTTTGTTTGCGTGCAGCTGGCCGTAAATTCTGCAAAACTCTATATATTCATTCAAGGCTAATATTTTCCATAAATGAAATACTGTGGGAATATATTATTTGACCAGACAGAGAGAACACACACACACAAAAATTATTATCTTTAATTATATCTCAATTGTTTCAACGTCAATTTTATCTATTAATAAAACGTCTATTAAGGGGGGCACACAATATCCGATTTATTTTGCCAAATATAAACGAGATTTTGCTATTGTGCACAATAGTGTCAATATAAATTTATAGCTTTATAACACTGATAGTCAGGTATAATCATGTAAATATTTAATTATTTTCAATGTAAATAAACTCTTTCCGCATACAGTTAGATTTAACGAGTTTAAAGTCCTCTTCTTAGTAATATTTACTAAGATTTGCAAAATCTTTATCCATTGTGATGCATTTTATTAAATATAGTAGGTATTAAAATAAATATTTTGCCTTGAATAAATACCTAACTGAAAAAATATATGTATTTTCAAAGATGATTTCCTATATATTATTCGCGACCTGTTCTTTACGTATATTATTTACACACCTCAGTCTGTTTTAATTTAACAGTTATACCTAATAGTGAAAGCAAATGGCCATGTTTAGAATACGGATGATTTCCATGTATTTTCAATTATTATACATAACTACATATTTTTTTATGATGATGATGGTGGTGGCTTGTTTGGCAATCGCGTATGTACACTTTAATGATAATAATTTTTTGCGCATTCATTTAATCGTACAACATATATATATATTGGTTTGAAATTGGAAAGAAATACATATAATTCCAATTCTACCTTGGCCCACTATTGTGCCATGATGAACGACCTCCAGTTGACAACGTAGAACTCATCTTCAAAAAGCTGCACAAAATCATCCACAAAATATTGATATAATAACTGAGTGGCAATAAATAATTTATCTCTGCATACATACGAGTATTTCGAAACGAATTGTTTCTGTTATTGTTGTTGTTGCATTTAATGCATGTTTTTACACACATATAATATAATATGTATTATTTTAGATCATTAACCTTAAATGAAGATTATTCATGCATGAATTTAACAATCATTTATTTGTTTATGTAATAATAATATTAACATTAAAATAATAAATTTATCTCAATATTATTCTATTTAGGTGGTTTTTCTTTTTTTTTGTTATTGTTGTTATGTATTTGTATGACCTGGAATGAAAATTTACCAATATGTGGGACTAATCATCATTTTATTGCCTTATTGTTGTATGAAACTTTTTTTAGTTATATGCAAAATTCTTGGAATTCAATGATCCAAACACAAACTTAAATAAAGCAAAACTTCTTATACCTGACACAATTCTTCTTCGTTTTTTCAAAGTCTAAGAGTTGGTCTCTAAACTAAACTAGAAAAATGAATTAATTTATTCCATGTTGTATCTTGAAGGTATTTTCGTGTCTCGACTTGTAGTTAGACTTGGAAAAAAATAACATGGCTAATTAGAAACGGTAGTTTGACCAAGTTTACTTTATATATCGATCATTTTATTTAAGATGACTTTGTTGACTAATTAAATTAGTATATAATGATGGTAAAATTGGTTGTTTAAACAATCAGCAAAACAAGATTATTATTATAGTGTTACACTAGATGATTTTCCTAATTGTTTCCTTAAAAAAGACGCATTCGTTTTCCTTGCAAACCAATAATGGAACCTTATATCGACTTATGTAATGGAAAATGTACAATTGTCGAGATATTTTTAGTTTTTTACGATTATGGTTTGTTAATTTTACAAGTATTTGAAATTCAGTACAGACCACAAGATGATTTAATTGTATCCATTGCACGTACCACAAGGTTAGATGACATTTTAATACACATGACGACAATTGTATGCTTTTCGTAATAATTTATAGATTTTAAACGAAATTTTAATATACATAAAACATCGTATAGGTATTATATAGGCCGTTTTAATAATTGGAATGCTAAGTCGTGCAAATGAATTTTTTCATCTTTTATATGCCAATAAAATCAATGTTACAATCACCAATTTCCACCACACACAACCATATACTTACTTATTATTAGATTGTTATATTATTTAGTTACCTTTAAAGGTAACAGGCGAATGCAAAAAAATTACTTATGTATGTAGTTTACAATTAACTGGAATTATATATATGTACCATGAGATTCAATTGTTAAAAAACATTAACTGACAATACATGTTTTAATATTTCTTATATAAATTTGCAAAAAAATTAGTGTAAACCCTTCAACTTGTAAATTAATCATAAATTAACCTTTCAAGCTCCGTAATCCTTTTGTAAATGTTTGAATTTCTGTACGTCTATTATCATGCAGTTATATAAGAAATTGTATTGTATAAACACTGTTTTTTTTTCTTCTTAATTATGAATATATAAAAATGTTTTTGCATCAATTTTTATTAATTTTTTTTTCTAATGATCGATTTTGCAAACAATCCTTCATTCATAATAGACTACGTTTCCATGAAAATAAAATACAGTTTATGAAAACAATCGGTATCCATGGAAATTATTTGATTAGGTTTGTTGCTATAGAAACAGATGTTTAAAACAATCGTTACTATAGGTACCAATAAAACAGGATTTTGTTCATAGACTATAGAAACTAAATAAATCTAACCTTCAATTGAAAAATTAAGTGTAAAATTTTTGCATTACATCTAATGTTAGACGAATAAATTACCTATGCCATCGAAATGTGTGTTATTTTTTTTTCATGTGTTTGATAATTTATAACATAATTTTAATTCCTTAAATTTTAGAATTTAACTTATTTTTAAATTATACATGGATATATTTAGCGTAGGTACATATATAATAGTAAAAATTATGAATTATAATTTTTAAAACTCAAATATACGAGTATATTTTACAAAAGATTGTTGAAAAGAGTGCAATTGGTAAACGGTGGTCAATGGACTCGCATCTCTCTAAATGGAATTAATAAAATATTTTTTCATTAATTATCTTAAAAATCCGCTAATGGATTGTTAACTTTCAAGGACGCACGTTTTTTATGATGGGTTTATTATATTTTTCGATACAACCATAATGAAATGATTAATTATGGTTGTTTTTTGTCTAAACAAGAAATCATATCTAAAAATATATATCTATATGTATGTATGTGTTTATTGTTGTATTTAATTAGGTGTGTATTCCCTTCTAAACCACAACAATCATAGTGATTTAATGGTAAAATTATTTAGTTTAAATAAAACTGTTAATTTTCACTTTTTTCTGCTTTGTTGTTACTTCATGCACCATGTCCGTGACTTTTCACTCATCCTTCATAAATATTTGATGAAAAATTATGTCGTACGATATTATATTACAAGATGATGTATAAAAAATCTCCAATTTTCTCTTTAATAAGTATAATTTGTGTCATAAAGTATGTTAAATATAATTTTTTGCAAATAGTACAAGGTGGAATTAATACATATACGTATAATGAGAGAAATTATATAATATTTAGTTTTATTTTTTTTTCATTTGTTTAAACAATTAACATACAATATATTGCTAATATTTTCTTCCGGACACACTTTTATGGTTCCGTTTTAAATGTTAATTTTCGAATAAACAATTTTTGAAATGAAATTTTTGCAAGTATATAAAATTCGATTTTGCCTCCTTTCGCCATCTTGGAGTGGATGTGAAAAGCCTCCATTCAAAGCCAAATCGCTCTACAACATAGCAATAGCACTGCCATTTTCGAAAATCAGATGGCGCGAGCTTTTCCAAATTCGAAATTCAAATGAAATGATCGTAAGCTGCTGCTGCTGCAGCTTTGAACAAGCAACAATTTCAAAATCTCTATGTGTGTATAATAATATAAAACCGCTTCAACTTGCTGGTTGGAGTCGGCATTTCGGCATTCAGTAGACAGCTGCAGGTTTTATACGTTTGCTTTGGGGGCGAGTTATTTGATCGGAAAAACACGCCGCTTTTATTACAATTATTTAAAAATTAGAATAAAAGAGAAAACATTTTTATTATACTACAAATTTATCATTTTTAAATTGAAAAAGAGGTGCGTGTGTTGATTTGATGAGTGATGAGTATTATTTAAACAAATCGCTAATTAATGTGAGTGATGAATGCATTGTTTTTAGTGTGGTAATTAAAATTGATTTGCACTTTTATTAAAACAGTGAATAAACAAGTTTATATTCGAGAAAGGTAATTGGCTTATTACTTAATGCTTTAGAGAATCTCAAAGGTTTCATTAGATTTTTTCTCAAAGTGGACATTATAATAAAATCTTAACAACTTTGGTATTACAACAATTATGTTTTATGGAATTAAATTGTTTTTAATGTTGTTAACATTGAAATTTATGTCGGCGCCTTCACCAAATATTTAAACAATCTCATTTTATGCAGTTTCCTCGCAAAAAACCGTTCAAATGGTCATAATTAATGTATTGTTTCAACAATTGAATTTATAAAATAAAAATGTGTATGTATTTCACGAGCGCTTAATTAACACATTTCTCTTAATTGTATTTAGTTTGTTATAATTTTCTATTTTTATTTTAATTTTTTTTTGTGCATATAATACACTCTATTGATTTTAAATTCATAAATGCCCGGAAGTCGTATTTGAATTTCCTGTGTGTGGTCATATATGTTTAATAATAAATATAAATGGACATTAGCTAGACAAACAGCTCACATAATATATTTATAAAATTTATTCATAATACATAATAAAGTGATAATGAAATTCAAAACTTTATTATAAACAAACACAATTCGATATATGCATAAAAATTTTTCGAAATGAAGCATTTTAATGTCAATTAAAAGCAGTACTTCGACCTCGAATTGTTTAATATACGTTTTTCTTGATCATTTCATGTTATATTTATAAACCCCTACACAAACACACACACAACTCCTTTCTATTATTATTACATTTAATGCGGTTATTTTAAAATTTATTACTATTGCATTTTCCCATTAAAATTGAACGCGTAACTCTTCTTATATACGTATATAGTGATGATAATGTTGAGGATTATATCGTGTATCTTCGTACAATGCACTCTTAAAGATGCTTGTTTTAGTTTGTTTAGAAAAACAAGTTGTCTTTCAGTGCATGCAAGCTACACTCTTAACAATAATAATACCACACACATAAAACGAAGAAGAAAATTATGAAATTTTATTAAAGTTACACAATTTTATTACTATTCTCTCCCTAGGGTTTAATAATACGGTCCAGTTAATGAAAAACATAAATTCATTTTGATTCCATTATGTCTAATATGCATAAAGCAACAAAAATTATATGTTCATCTCGTAAATTTCAGCCTGAAATTAGACCCATTTAATTGCACATAACTGTAATTATTGTTTTTTTGTGCCCTCAATTCATCATGCCTGAAAAATCGGAAAATCTCTCTGAAAATCCTCCTGATGAGAGATACCAGATTGAATGGCTTTGTGTGATTTTTCTTGAAATCATTTTATGGCTTCAGTCTGGTCAATACCCTTTTATAATACCTTAAATTATAATTTAATACTCGTCAATTTTTTCCAATCACCCCGTAAATAAATTCCATGCAGATGCACCTTTACAAAAATGTAATTATTTCGATTTTTTATGGCCGATGAGGGACCGGTTTCCGTTCAAATTATAAAACCACCAACATGAAAACTCATACGAGTATACAATATATAAATATTAGCTGTAAAATGCTTCATATCCCGGTTTGTTCAACTGTTACGTCATTAAATATAAAGCAAAATTGACGTCCGAAATGAGATGCATCACATTTTTCATTGTTATTTGTTAAATTTATGACGGCATTTATAAGATATCGGACTGTTTTGTTTTGAAGAGGGTTCAGACGAATTCCAACAATGTCCGGATTTGCGTTATTAGTTTTTTCATGAATTTTATTTAAAATTGAACTGCGCCCATTATTATTTTTCCTCATCACCATATAACGAAAATAGACCACCATAATAAATTCACCAATAATATTTCGTTGACAATTTTATTTTAAAATTGATTTACAAACACGAAAAACGCGAACGTTATTAATGACGTATGTGTATTTTGGTACAATATTTTATTTTTAATTAATTAATGTACATCTTGAGTGACAGTAACACAAAATTTATTGATGCGTATTGCCGGTACGTACGTCGACTTCATTTCGAAAATTGTGCATTTGGTACACACCAAAAATAAAATATGACCAACCAGATAATATTATTTTCACAATTAGATGAATGCAATCAGAAAAAAGCACGTGTTTGATTGAAAATGCCTGGATTGGTTTGACCGGTAAGATTACGGCCATGAACTGGACTTCTACCTTGTTCAAGAACATCCACTTTGTGTGTTACACACTAAAAATATTATCATCTTGACTGTATTAACCCAATAATTTCAAGTTATTAACATTTAACACAGTTAAATAGCTAATCGCTAAAATCGCTAATTGTTTGGAAAATGGTCGTTAAAAATTTTATTTGTTGCGCTGATTTTTATTGCAACTTCAAAGAATAATTTGAGTATTTTTAGAAAAACTATTACGAGTATAGGTACCTATATTTTTGAAAAAAACCGTACTATGTAGGTAATTTGTATTAGTTATAAATTATAATACAGTTTTTGTAAAATTTAATTGACCAGCCAGGTGGCTATAATTGCAAAACTATAAAATAAAACTGCAGCTGGCACGTATTATACTTTGATTTTTTAAAATTCACTCTCTTTGTTCTCTCATGTGGGAAAAATTGTGAAAATTTTTTAACTAGTTTTCTTACATCACTCAACACACAAAGAATACAAGTGTTGAAAAGTTTGTCAACTGAAAAAACTTTTTCTATGATTTATCATTGCAATCATTTTCTTAATGAAAGTAAGGCAGAAATTTTCATTCCATTTGAAAAATTCACATCATCTCTATATGTTTGCATCTGTTGTACACATGGTGCGGATTTCCATGTTCTAAATTTCAAGGAATTTCTAATAATCACATCCATGTTTCTTTTCCAGGTGTGTATTTTAAGAAAACCGACATTCCCACACATACGATATTAGGATATTATATGCAATTACTAATTGTGAATCATAATTCCATGCACTGCATTCATATATTTAATGACAAATCGCTAACAATAATGGATCAAATAAACGTGAAACAGTCAAGAAGTTAAAACATGTGAAATGTGTCGAGAATGAAAAAAAATAGTATTAAACTGGTGCCAAAATCGTTTCATATCAGTATTACTTACTGTGTTGTGATTTTTAATAAAAGAGAATAAAATATTGGTATTATAGTTGTTTTATTAGTTATGTGAAAAGAAAAAACGATGCCGTCTAAGAAACAATACAATTTGGTACAAAACGACGACTACGACATTAGAATTCCACTTCATTCCGAGGAGGCTTTCCATCATGGTATCACCTTTCAAGCCAAGGTTAGTACAATATTAATGTATTCAAATAAAGTCTAGGCAAAAGCTAACAAAACCGACAAAATTATGTAATAAAACTGTACTCTGTACTGATAATGAAGTTTTATATAATTTATTATTCCAATGATTCAGAATGTAACTCACATAATTATTAATTCCTCTTGCTGTTGATGAAATGCAATTTTGATTATTATTTTATCAAACTTGCACTTTCTATACAAATAAGTTAATATATACAATTGGCCTTCACGTTCCATTCATATTATATTGTAATAACGTATTTTTTACAATGTTTGCATAAATAAACGTTAGATCTCAATGAAGAAGAATGGACTTTATACAATATATGCATTTTATAACATTGAAATTACAAATGAATGTATGAGTTTAAGATACGCAGTGGAATTATTTAGTTAGATGATAATATAAAGGAGAGGTTGTATGTGGAAAATAATTGTACAGCCGCAAGAAATTTACAAAACTATATACACATGTATAAATTATAAAATTGTGTAAAAATATATTCAAGGCACGTCAATATCTGTGATCCAAGGGCGAATATTTAAAAATGACGAGATTTTTTTACGGTTCCAACAAAATTAGCATCATATTTCTGTTCCCCTAAAATATAATAATAATTGGCATGAAAAATATTGAAAAGACTTTTCTGTAACAAGAACAATTCCGTAATGCTAGGTTTACACGCTCATGCAATTTGCGCAAATCGGCTTGTGCAAACCTATTTGCACAAGTAAATCGTTGCATGTAAACGAATGCATGAAGTTTGTGCAAGTCAAAAAATGTGGCTTGAGTAAAATCTATTTTGCTAGATAATTTGCATGAGATTGGTGTATTTGCATGAACGTGTGAACGAAAATGCACCAACTTAATATCAAATATTTCAATATCAATTTGTCATTTTTATTGTAAAGTGTGTTAATTACATATATTTTGTTAAAAAAACAAAATATTTTTAAAAATGTCGAAATTTGGAAAAGAATTTCTTTATTTTTCGGTTTTTCCATTTTGACAGATTTGAAAATTGAAACATTCTCACTAAAAAATTGGTCAAAAAATTTGAAGGTGTAAACGGTGAACAATCAGTTCAGTTCATTTGTACAAATTTGCTTGCACAATCCGATTTGCGCAAATTGCATGAGCGTGTAAACCTAGCATAAGAAATTTCAATGTCAATCTTTTTAGTACAAATGTATAATTGAAACAGAAAAAATTTGAAAAACGACTGTAATAAAATAAGAAATTTAATCATTTTCCGAAAATTTATTGATTGCCAACACCTGAAATTTATGTTTGTAATTGAATTAGAAACACGTGTAAGCGTATTTGTAATTTCGACGCCAATAATATAATACGAAGGATTTGTTTTTGGGAAAAACTGGGTCATTTAGATAAGAGCTTTTTTAAAACAACAGACACACAGTTTATCTTTTCGGGGTAAAGTAGAGAAAAACGCCTACACTGAGAAATGTAAACATATTCATCACCATCGTTGTGTCGTTGTGAAAAATGGGGGTCTATATAAAGCGAAATA
>SSSI01002531.1:0-17156 GCA_004796505.1 Oryzaephilus surinamensis
GAGACAAAAAAGTTTTATTATTAAATTTTCTGTCAGAAAAAGCTTTTTCTCGATGTACTTTAATCACCAAATAAAGAAGTTATGGCCATCAAGAGTTTTGTCACCCTGAAGAAGTGCATTTATAGTGTTTTCGAATTGTACACATATTTAGAGAATACTAAAAATCTTCCCTATACCAAATTTGGTAATTATATCTTTATTGGTTTTCAAGATATTCGAAAAAATAACGACTTCGCCTTATGTTTATAAGCGTTTTCGGCTTATTTTTATGTCAACTACATGCCCTTAGCGTTTCAGAACGTTATTCTGAATCACCCTGTATAATGATTATTATTTTAAAATATTCTGCCTGGAGGAATTTAATTTTTTAAATTTCAATCTATATGGAATGTATTTTTTGAAAACATATCCATTTTAAACAATTCATCGAATATTATAATATCATTTTACACTGAATTTACCTTATAAAATTTATTTTTTATTAACAAACGTAAATGATCTCGTTTTTAATTTCCATTTTAATTTATTACATAATAAAATTTATCGAGAAGAACTGAAGTATAAAATAAAATGCATTTTATCATAAATATTTTATTTTATTGTTATTAGCTTACATTTACATAATAAGGGCTTTTAAACTATTCCTATAATAAAACTGTTCGTTTTTATGTTCTCCATTGAACATATATTTACTAAATTTTTTTAACAGAACGAAGAAAGGTGTCAGTAAACGATTTAAGTCCCGCCGATATTCAAGGGATGTTATATCAACGTTTACGCAACAAACACAACCAAAATGTTCACTGGGAAAAACGTTATTTCGTTTTATTAGGTAACTGTTTGTATGGTTTCAAAAACAAAGAAGATCCACGTGCAGCTTGTCTAATTTTTCTTAGTGGATTTACAGTTGCAGTCGCCAGCGAAGTACAAAATTGACTAAAAAAAAAAGTAACAAACATAAAACCTATTATTTTCTAGGTAAAATCTCGTTCGAACGCCTTTAAAGTTTACCACACAGGCACTGTATTCTATTTCTCTGTTGACGATTCAGATACACTTCAATCATGGATCGATTTAATTAAACAGGCAACAAATCACAATGATCCAAATCGTAATCCGGATAATACATTGTATTCGGAAACAGATGAATCGGATACGGAGAAAAATAAAACGGTGCCAACGAATGCAGACAAGCCGGAATCGTTTAAAAAGTTTGGTTCGTTGAAAAAACTCGGTTCCAGTAAAAATAAAGATCCAACAACTAGTGGCAGTACCAGTTTGGATCGAAAATGGTTCTTTAATAAATCCAGTGGGCATTCGAAGAATTCCTTACCAGTTCCAACAGCACAATTTCGTTCCTATAGAAAAATGCGTACACCTGATGTGAATACAAGTGTTACAACTGGTAATTTTACATCACATGTTCCGATTTTTGGATCAAGTAATAATTTAGCACAAAATCAATTACAAAATGTTAGCGTACCAAATTTAACTGTTGATAATTTATCGAAAACAATTGATATTAATGTGGATGTACAAAAAACGAAACCGTACAATTATGTACATTCGAGTAATCCAAGTTTATGTAATATTAGTGAATTTAATGTAGCAAATTTCAAAAAAAAACCACCACCAAAACAGTATAATAATGAAAATTTAGCCGGTTTTGTAACGTTAGAAGAATTAATGAATCGACAAACAGAGGAAAGAAAATTAAATCCACATGTGATTGTTGAAGAAATGGCAAATAATTTGAAATTAATCAAGCCAGATGTGGTTTACGGTTGAAAATTTGATATTTTATTTAAAAATTTATTATTATTGTAGGTTTTGATTGTAGGTGAGGTGCCAATTCGTCCGCTAGAGTCTGAGGAACCAGTAAAAATCTCACATTCACGTTCTTCTTCCGGATCGACAAAATCCTGCGACACAAAACACGAAACAACTAGTTCCTGTTTTGGTAAACGTTTAGGTTCATTGAAGAAATCCCATAAAGAAGACGAATTCAGCTCATCAAGAATGTCTACATATCCGAAAACGAAAGGTTTTGAACATAAATTAAATCGTTCATTGCCGCGTACACATAAAATGCAAGAACAATATAGAAACTATGATGAACCAACTATACAACAGTATATTTCCGATAAAAATTTGGCGAAAAATTTTCCAGAACGTCCGTACGAAATGATTCATTGTCAAGAAACTGTTAACGATGTACATTTTGCACAAAATCGCATTTTAGATGATCGCATGTATCAGGATACGCCGAAGAAGATGTCCAAATTGAAAAAGCAAAACAGTTTTTCCAAAACAAATAAACCGGATTCAATTAAACATGGCAATAAAGTAACTGATTCAAGTAAAATAAAATTAAAATCAGCAATACATTACACACCAATGTCATTACCATTAAATCAAGATGCTAAATCGAAGCCGAAATTTGCATTCGAATTAAATTTGGATGAAAAACAGGCGAAAAGTGGTAAAATTAAACAGATCTTCGGTGGTGGTGGTGGTGGTGGTGGTAAATCAGATGTAAAAAAGGAGAAAACGTTTCTTGGTTCGCCAAAATTGCGGAAAGCATTTTTCAAATCGCCACAAAGCGGAAACGAAGTGAATTGGGCCACAAATATGCCAACTCAGGTGAGTCTGATGTATTTTCACATTGTTGTGCAGTGTTTAATGGTCGTTACTTAGGATTTACCGATGTCTGCGAGCACATATTCATTGGAAATCAGTCCGCCAGTAACTACTGAACCGTTTTCGATGAATATAAGTCCACCTGTTGATTATCCAGGCATGGAATATCCACCAGTTTTCGAACCAGAAACTTATTCATTGGCCGATCCTCAAAGTAGTCTAAGTATTTTAAGGAAACAAGGTAAAAACCGACCGTAAAAGCAATAAAAACGTTGAGATTGGAGTGCCAGAAGATTTTATTTGTTGACATTAGTTGTTAAAAATTTTACAACATTATTTTTGTGATAGTTTTTTCACTTTTGTTGGTATTATTATATTAGTTTGTTGTTGCCATAAATTGTATACAATAAATAAATTTAAAAACAACAATTTGATGATTTTTAGATGTGAAATGTTATACACAGTATTATTTTATTTATATTTTGTAAATATTTTTTATATATGTAAGTTAATATATATGTATATATACTTGCTTAACAATATATAATTTGTAAGTGCCAAACTAATAAAAAAATAAATCCGAGAATAAATCTGTTAGATGATGGAAATTTATTACTTTCGTTTTTATTTCTAATAAATGCCGTAAAATTAACTCTTAATAAATTCCACCACATCGCAAACAAAACACACACAGATATCGATTCGATAAAAATCTGTTGGCGTTTTAACGTTGTTATGGCAACGTTTTTCTTATAAGATGCACATCACCTTCACTTGCCATCAACATGTTCACTAAGACTCTTGCCGGGTAAGATATTAGATTGTAGATAAACGGACAATTGTCTATTAACTAGTATTACGTATACTATTTATTGGAGTTGATTAAAAATAGTACAGCCTTGTGTGATGTCAAGAGTTCAACTATGATAAAATTATTATTTTTAAAATACTGTTGAAACAGCATGTCTCCGTAAGCGTCTAAATAAATTCTTTGTTAGTGCAATGAAGAAACTATTATCGACGAAATGGACGTACGAAGAACTTGTGCGCTTTTTTTATCGCCCTGCGGATCCATCTAGTTTGGGAATAATTCGCCTTCTTTTTGGTAAGCTGGTTAATTGGTCCGTTTTTAAAGGGAAAACTTGTGAATTGGTTATTGCAGGATTGTTGATGTTGGCTGATTTGCCGGGCGAACGAGGCGGTTCAGACATTGATATACGATGGGGCGATACGCGCGATTGCCATTTTCCATTATTTAATTTTCTGCAGCCACTCAAATTCCCATACATGTGTTTACTGTATGCGGCAATGACGACAGGTACCACTGTACATGCAGAAATTTACGGCCCTTGTGAATATTTCAATTACCAATGTGTTTTTAACGTGATTGAATGAACACGAGATTTGTTAAATTGGCAATTTTCTCGTTAGTGCGGAATTTAATTAATAAATATTCATATATATTTTTTTAGGCGCGCTCGGCATTATGCTGGGCTTTAAGTTCAAAATAAGCACCCTCTTGTTTGGAATTCCTTATTGGTATATTTTGCTCCTCGATAAATCCTTCTGGAACAACCACAGCTACCTATACGGTATTATTACGATTTTATTAATGGGCTCTTCAGCCAACCACTTTTGGTGATTAATTACTTCGCTGCAATTTTATAATTTAAAAAAATAATACAATTTTTATAGTTCCGTCGATGGATTGTTGGATAAAACAATACGCAATACTGATGTTCCGTATTGGAATTATTTTATTCTGAAATTTCAGTTCTTCTTACTGTACTTTCTAGCTGGATTGAAAAAAGCGGACCACGAATGGCTGTCCGGCTATTCAATGACAGATATTGGACACCATTGGGTTTTCGCACCATTTCAGTAAATTCCAATTACAATATATACAGGGTGTGAAAATGTAGCTCGTATTTTAGCGAAAATCATTTAGCCCAAACGAATAAATGAAATTCGTACAAAGCGAACTTGAGGAAATTGTTATCATCCTTTGTGTTGAAAGCAGACAATATTTAATAAAAATGAACTATTTTAAGAAAAACGCGCTTTAGATGTTTCATACCCTGTATAAAACAATCTACAACAGATACAGAATTTGCAATTCGTTTTAGAATAATATTCACGCCCGAACAAATTGACTATTTTGTTGTGCATTGGTTCGGATTCCTGTTAGACTTGACAATCGGTTTTTGGATGCTCGTTGAATTGACCAGACCTTTGGCACTATTATTCTGTTCTTGTTTTCATCTAATGAATTCAAGACTGTTCAGTATAGGTAAGATCGATCCTACACATATATATACATAATATATCAACTACTCCTTCGTCAACATGCAACTAATTAGAAAGTTTTATGTTTTTCCAGGAATGTTTCCCTACGTCTGTTTGGCAACATTACCATTATTTTGCACAGAAAATTGGCCACGTAAACTTTTCGCAACAACAATAGATCCAACATCAAAACCATCAACAGTTTGTATTTATGATGATGTACCGTCGAGAAATTGTGATAAATTACCAAAGAAAGTGAAATGGAAACATAAGTTGGTCGTTTTGTTGCTTTTATCCCATTGTTGTTTGCAAGTTTTTCTACCTTACTCGCATTTCATCACGAAAGTCAATTAAACTCCCTGGCTGAAATCTCGTTGAATTATTTCATATAATGTTATAGTTTTAGGGCTACAATAATTGGACGAACGGCCTTTATGGTTATTCATGGGACATGATGATCCATTCGTGGAATACAATACTTGTTGTGGTTAAAATTGTCGATAACAATACGGGAAAAGAGAGTTTTATTGATGCAGAAGCATGGACGCAAAACGACCGATGGAATAAACATGCCGATATGATATTACAATACGCTGAATGTATCAAAAATAACTTAGGTGATTAACAATTTAAATAGTTCGACAAATTTGATTAGTTTCTAGTTACAGCTGAAACGCCAGATGGTCCAATTGCTACCCAAAATCTGTCCATTTACGTCGATGTGTGGTGTTCTTTGAATAATCGCTTTCAGCAACGCATGTACAACCCTAATTACGATCTGTTGAAGGCAAATTGGTCACCATTTCAACCAGTCGAATGGCTTCTACCTGTCTTAACTGAATACAATGATTTTCGGATAAAAATCAACCAAATTACCGAACAAGTTTATACGTGGTCGAATTATAGCGATGTTTTATTTATAGCTGATTTTCCAGGTAGACAAACAAAATAGTAAAATGAATCAGCCGTAAATGATTCATATTTCATTTTGTGTGTAGGCTTGTATTTGGAAAACTACATAAGTGACGACTTGCAAAATGTTACATTGACGGTTTTAGAAGGGAAGGTAGTGTACGAGGTGGAGGATGATGTGAAACAGGCTTCGATGGGTGTGAAACTGTTCAAAGGTGACAGTTTTCCGGTGGAAACTGGAGTTTTCCATAGAATTCATACAGTTGGTGATGTGCCATCTTGTTATATGTATACTTACGTGAAAAATGCTAGTCATGTTGAAAAGAATACAGGAAAACGACAACTTCGTTTGGGCTATTCTCCATTTCCGCTGATTGAAGATGTCCAACAAAGACTGGAAGCTTTCTCCAAAATGTTGACCCATATTCTAAATGCTTTTTATTCTATAATATGTAATCAGGCTTTGAATGTAAGAAAAAACATTGAATAAAATGTAGGAAATTGCAAACGTTTGTATGAATAATACAGCTCCCGTTTTACAGCTTTTAATTAATTTTTTTATTAAAAAATAATATTTACATAAAAATAAATTTTAAATTAATATAAAGTATTTACAGAGTATTTTGTTTAGTTGAGCTGAAATTAATGAATTACATATATAAAATGAATAATATATCAATTAAAATCCATTATTTTGTTCTCATAATAATTTATTGTCAAATTGGCAATCATTTAAATACCACTTCATTAAAATTATTCAATAATATGAAATTCATTAATTCCATTTATATATTCTATAAATTTCTCTCTAGTATAGTAAGAAAATAAAATTGACGGTAAAAAAATAAATTAGAAAAAAAAATCTAAAATTTCTCTGAAATTGTTCCTAACACAGACGATGATGACACAGATTTGTCGCATTGTAATGATATTCTACGATCTATATTATTTATATTGGCTAAAGGATTCACAATTATGTGGGTTTCGGGTGGGTGTTTTGCATGCCCATCCAGGAAATACGTCTCCATCGAGCCTTTACCTTTCACCTCGATCGTGCCACGACACGTCAACGGATAGCCGTGCGTATTCAAAATGTGATACATCTCTTTCGTCACCTGAAAACGAATTTAAAACAAAACAAAAAAATGATAGTTTCGCGCCTTCGCCAAAATTTTTAATTTCCAACCCAGCGCATTCACCATAACTTTAATTACGTTTGTTTCGAACAAAGGCCCGAATTAAACATACAATGGCTTGTGTGCATTGAAAATGATAAACAAAACTTACTTGTATCTTATCACAAACGCCCGTACTGTCCATCCGGCTGGCAACATTCACAGCATTTCCCCAAATATCGTATTGCGGCTTTCTGGCACCAATAACGCCCGCCACAACCGGCCCCACATTGATGCCAATACGGATGCGAAAATGATTGAATGAATGCTCATTCACTTCGGCTAATTTCTCTTTTAAACGTAATGCATAGTCGGCCATTGCGGTCACATGCCGATATCCTTGCATATCGCATGTATTCTGCGTTAAGCCTGCATACAAAGGGCACAAAAAATAAGAAAGGGATATTATATATGTATATGGATTTGTGTGCGCTATTTACCGGAGGCGGCCATATATGTGGCGCCCGTCGATTTGATCTTTTCAATATACTTAAACTGTTCCTCTGACAGTAATTCATCAAAGTCGGCAATAATTTCATTTAAAAGACGTAAACATTCAACACCCTCATTGTTGCCCTCCAATTCCACATAGAATTCAGAGAAATTCGGTATTGAAGCGAACATTATACACACAAAATCGCACTGTTCATGGTACAATTCCTAAGAATAACCGCACATTCTGTATTCTGTGAATGGTTGACGGATTTAAAACTTACATCGTTATTTTTCTCACTATTGAGAAAATGTTCGGCCACATGAACTGGCAATATATTTGCCAGTAATTTTCTATTGTACGCTTCCAAATGTTCCATATCCTCTTTCTCTTCTATACATTTAATTGGTTTATATAGAAATGAAATAGATTAACAAAATTATTGACATGGAAATTTATTAACAAGTACCTGTGGCCTGTAATTTCCACACAAAATCCAATCTATAGGTAGCTTCAGTTTGTTGGCCATGCAATATTAAAGCTATGACAAAACCGACCAATATAACGATATTAACGTATTGATGAGTGATAGTCAATTCACTATAAATCAATCGATTTAATTGAAAAAAAAAACGGATTAATATATGGACTCTTCCTGTTATTTCATTACCTCGACTTTGTTGTGCAAATATCGTATACAAATTGTATATCTTTCGAGTATGTTAGGTAAACGGCTATAAATCCAATCATTCCACCAAAAAGAATGATTGTCTTGAATAGAGAGATAAGAATTTGATAAACGGCACACGCAATCATCGACAATAAAACGAGTAATAAAAGAAACTGAAAACGTTTCCATTTAACATATATGAAATATTAAATATGTAGCTTAGTACGTACATCAACTAAAAAATATGGTTTGCAGTCTTTGTTTAGGTTGAATGAATGTATAAGAATTGTTGAACAATTATCGTCCTGGAAAACTGTTGTATTTAAACACTGTATTTCTGTTGGAAGCGACAACTACAAAACAAAAACCTATCATAATTTCGACACAAAACGTATATTATATGAATAATATGGCTTACAGATTGTAGCATTACTAAAATATATATACAAACGGCCATTATGAATGAGAAGATTTGAGCTATGTTACGGTTTTTGTGTATATAACGAGATACAGTGAACAATTTCAACTGTAGATTCTTCAAAAAAAAAACACACACTTCATTATAATGTATAAATGGACGAAAAGCAGCACGTACTTACCCTCGTATTAATGTTCTCCATGTAAACTAATACTGGAATAAAGATTAGAAGTGAAATTATAGGAACTGAACACAATACTGTCGTATCATTTCTGTAAAATAAACAAAAATACGTAATATTTGTAGAAATTCAATTTCTTGTATATTTATTTACCCTCTAAAAATAGCTAATTGAACTAGAATAATTGTAAAAAAACAAAATGTCGAACATAGAAAGTACAGTGTAAGCATTCGATCCTTTTCCAAGACATACTGTAAAATGAACAATAAGAAAAATTGATCCAACATGTTTGAACTACCTAGTTTGAAGTTGTATTATTTGTTGTATGTTGTGTGTATATACCTTTGCCTCTTTAACTGGATCTCTGAAATTCAACAACAACGACCTACAATGCTCCGTTCGCAGTCTATCAATACTTCTGGCATCAATCGCTTTCATCAGGTACTCATTCACTTCATCTTCAGGATTCTTTTCACGTTCCGCCGTTTCACTGAAGCCCAGTCTGCGTGCAATTCGTCAAATTAGTTAAATTTGCCTTCGTCCACATGGAGAATTTAAAACAACTCACTTTGAAATATGACCATGTTGCGATCCATGGCCCATAATGCGCATCTCTTTGCCAATGTTACCGTTCATCGGATGGTTTTGGTACGGTACACAGTCCTTGGAAAAATCAATTACGAAATTGTTACGGAAAAACGGGTATAATTCTTACGCCACGATAAGATGGTGCCACGATTAGGTAAGTGTCGATGTTATGGTCCTTCAGATACGAATTCCGCTCACCGCCATTTCCCGGTTCGACAACATAATCGTTTCCAAGACATCTAAGCGTCTCTTGAGTGATGTGCACTCGACTGAAACACAAACCAACAACAATGCAAATTTCCGCAACGGGGCAAAAAACGTAAAATCGCAAAGACTTTACCCTGGAATGCCGCCGCTCTCCATATAGTTGGCCAACGTAACGTCGTTCGACCAAACATCAAATTGCCATTTACATAAACCCAAAACACCGCAATGAACACGGCCTGTGTGTATACCAACTCGCATATTTACATTCACATTCATAACACCCCTAACTAATCTATAAAATAAATAATCAGGTCGATTTCGGATATTTCGCGAAACAAATGTTGTATATTAATTGTAACCGGATTTAGAAGGTGTGGATTATTTGTGGATACAATTTTGGTAATCAATCATTTGAACAAAAGTAGCATTTGTCTGTTAATTGTCGCATCTTAAAATGTAATGAGGGCTACTTACGCGATAGCATCAATCATGTCAAGTCCCATTTCAACGGTGCAATGGGCATGATCCGGTCTAGCTTCCGGTAAACCGGATACGCAGTAGTAACAATCACCTAATAATTTGATGCGAAGACAATGATGTTCAGCTGCAAGTCGATCGAATCTAATGCGATAAAAAGGGAAAATTAATAAGAAAATTGTCTAGTGAAATTAATTTCCTTTTTATTGATGTAGAAAATGTAAGTATGTGTTTTTCATGTATTAATTTCGTTTGTAATAAATTCTTACTGTAATGTATTTATACTTGAAAATAACGTATATTAATATTTAAGGTGAATATGAGATTATATTAGATAAATCGGATTTAACGTTATTGGAAAAATAATATTTCCAGCATCCGGAAAGTTTTTAATAAAAACAAAGAAAATCTTGTAGGATGTTACATGCGTGGGTTGTTTTAAAATATTTTTTTGCATTTTTATTAAACGTAAAAGCAACATAAATATTTCAATTACAATTTGCCATGGTGAAATTTTTAATGGTAGTAATACGAAAACAAATAAAACCATTTTCACCGTTGTACATGAATAATCTTAACGACTAATTGAATATTTTATTGACACGATAAAAATAAAATGTACCATTCGTAAAGACTAGATTTCCTTTAGGAATTAAACCAATCATTTCATAGTTAAAAATTTATGTGAAATAATTCACTTACCGTGCAAACAATTCGTTCAAAATTCGTACCAATTCTTCGGCTGTACATTGATCGGAGAGTGTTGTAAAACCGCATATATCAGCAAATAAAATACTATATTACACAAAAACAGCGAATGTTAAATAAAAACGTCATATAATGTTGAATTTCAAATGCGTTTTACCTGACGTTTTCGTGTCTTTGTATATAAATTTTATGAAATTGTTCTTTCTTCGGTTTGCCAGCAATGTCCGCTTTCATCTCCATGGCCACATGTCTTGGTAAAACGGATAACAACAGCCGCTCCTGTGTACATGTTCCAGAAAAACATTAGATTGTTATAAAGTTCATTAAATTGTTGCATTTCAACATCAAACAAATCCCTACGTACACACAAAGTCTCCAACTTTCACATAAATACAAACACAAACTAAACATATATACATATATATGCATACTAAATAATTACAAATTTATCTAATTAACAATTGTATTCATAAAATTAGTATGAAAATATTTTCCAACGTTACACATAAAGTGGTAAAATACTTCCAAGTGTATATAATACACATTGTTAAACAACTTCAAAGTCATTAAAACTTGTATAAGTTTATAATTTCGCGTTTCTAATAAAACGGGGTGGATTTTTATATCGTTTACAATATATATTCTGATAAAGAATGTATAATGTTTTAGAAGAACGTCTTTTGTGAATGCTAAACACACGTTTTAGTCATTTATTAACCCCAACAAAATGTCAATCAGATAAGGGAAGGTAAATTAAGGTAAATTGGATGTAAAAGTGATGAAAATCATTGTATTTCAGTTGAAAACGTCCAGCAAAATGTTTTTGTTTTCATACAAAACAATTAATTTACATATTTAGCAAAATGATATATTAAAATTGCAACAATACGTGCATTTCTGATGCTAGTACAATGCAAATTCCGCGTTTATTTATTTGTATTAATGTAAAACGTATGTAATTCGGTGTGGTATTGTTATTCCTGTATTTAAAAAATTCATCGCATCTAAAACTGTACAATTTGGATTGAAAAAAACAGATGGAAATCCTTACCTGTTGCTGGTTTTCACGTTGTATTTTAAGGCGAGCCTCGATGCATTGTCTTGTTTCTAGAAAAGCTTTCCTTTGGGCCACTTCACGGGGATAATGGGTGCATACGCCCGCAATATTACCACAAAGCAGGATTACAAAACAGCTGCTGATCTAATGTAGAAGAGTAGAGTGAAAAAAAATGTGAAAAAGTTGTATTTAAAAGCTGCTTTAGATGGAAATTGAATTAATTCAAAATGGAAACCGATTTAATTTGGACGATGATATACAATTTCTAAATAACATGTGAATGTAACTAGGAAATATTTCAAATTTCAATATTTCCATTTTCAAACATACACATTGACGAATATATTAATTAACTGTTTATGTAACTATTAAAATCCGTTTTTCTTTGTACAAATGAACAAATGTACTTCTTCAAAAAAGAAATTTTATTCAAATATTTTTAATTAAAGACTTAGTCTTGTTTAAACTTTTTTTTCAACAATAGAAACTTGAATCCAATTTAAAACATTTCTTCATATAAACTTTTCTATTGAATAAAACAAACAATATAATTTCATCTTCAATAAATTTTAAACTTTTTTTATTTTACAAAATTGTGTACATTTATAGATTGGAAAACTGGGCGACTAATTTTATTGGATTACAACTTTTATAAATCGAATTTGTACAAGTTGTTTATGTTTTGAATGTAAAATATGTTTTTGAATTTACCTCTGCCAGAGTATGAGTGTGTCCGACATAGACGAGTAGGAATATTTCCGTTGTAGCTAATAATGTGCCGGAAAACAGAGCATCCTTCAGACGGTTCGGCATTAGAGAGTACGTTAAATATGTAAATGCCAAGGCAAATGTTGTGCCAATTAAGGGACGTTCGCTTTCAAAAAAGAAAGCTATACAAATCTGTTGAAAATATTTTCCATCAATACCATTAATTTGTAGAAAAAATTGTAGTTTTTGAGAAATCGTTATAAATCAAGTCATTTTTCTCTTTAACTTAAATAACTTAACTGCAAGGTGTGACATCTGTGTTTAATGGCAGAATTAAAAACTTGTAAACGAAAACAATAAGGTGGTCAATCTATATTAAAATTTCTATGGTGTAAAACGCACTTTTACGCCCGCAATGACTTAATTATTAACGATTTTCCAAAAAAAAAACATTTAATTACCTCCAATGTGAGGAATGTGATTAAAATGAAATAAGAAATAATGATTAAATACACTTCGTTCATCGTTGGTTTTGATACAATTGTGGCTAAAACGGCATAAATAGCTATACAACATGCTGACGTAGATATTAGTACTATTAATTTGTCGTTTAAATTGTTCGAATGCAGATCCACCCCCTCACGAGGTAGAAAATAGTCGATGCCGGCCATTATTAGAAAACCAACGCACAATAATAGCAACAACGTGATCAAATTCGTCATATTGCTTTGATTCATCTTGAGGAAATATCTCTGGTACAGCATCTCCACCTGTGCAACAGAAGAAAACAAAGATCGATTGCAACATTTGAACTTTGATGAAATCGTTGGAAAATTTGGCAGAAGAAAAGGTCAGCGGGCATTTCAACATTTCATAAAACACACACATTATGATGTCAAAGCGTGTTAATTTGTCTTTTTACAACTCGTACACTACGAGTGGATAACTAAAAATTAGTTTTAAAAAGCCATTAAGGTTATTTTTTGAAAAAAAATACACGTAAAATTAAAAGCTCAACTTTTTATTACGTTTAATATAGAAAGCTTTCACCCTCTTACATATACCTAATCTCTTATACAACTTCACATATACAAAAAGTTTTATATCATTTTTTCGTAGGAGCTTTATTATTTTTAAGCATTTACTGGTTATTACCGGCTAGAAACTATATAATATGAGCGATACATTGTTATACGATATGCTGCTCTTTATTTCTTTCTTCTACAAAGTTTAATGTGCGAAAAACATATCGATCTAATGGCTGTTTATCCAATCTACGAAGATATAAAAGTTTTTTTTTAAATTGAATATTACGTTGGCGGATTTTCTGTTGGACTTTTTTTAATACAAATCACATAATCTATATGAATATAATGATCTTAAAGAAAAAGACATTTCTGATATAATACAAATATAGAGTGAGTTTATTTTGAAATGCAAGATGAGCCGAAAAGGATGTTTTGTTTCCTTTTTAAACGACAGCAAGAATGTTATACATAGAAAATCTCAAAGGAAGAGACAAGTTCTAGAAAAAAATCATTTTTTTTTTAATAAAAAACATCTGTATCTATGTAGATACTCGTATTTATTCGTATAAGATTGAATGGATGTTATAATTATACGTGAAGTGCTTCCCAAACCGTGAATCTTATGAATATTCACCTAATATACACCCTGCAATATCATTTTATTAAACTCCCCAAAAACATGTAAATTTGTAGTGAATATAACTTTTTGATATACTGTGAAATATTAACCAAATTTATTAAGTTCCAAATCCTCTTATGCAAATATCCGTAGAGGTCGACAAGCAAAACTAAACACAAGTTTACTTTTATTAATTTGTACCTGCATTTTATATTATGCACCAGGTATAAGAACGTATCAATTTTGTTTATTTATCGCCTACAGGTTTCTGTATATGTGAAATATGATGGCTTTTTAATGATAAACCAAATCTGTAACCCTAAACTGATTTCATAATACCATTTAATTAAAAATTTTATTATTTAGAACAAAATGCTTTTGTAATTTTAAACGGTATATAATTAAATCACGCACCATTACAAAAGTGTTCACACTACAAAGGCATTATTAAACAATTATATACGGGGGTGTGTTGGAAATTTTCACAACAACAATAATTTCCATCCCCGTCAAACAAAATATACAAAAAAGTGTTATTTTGAACTATAAAACCATAAGATCAAGTAAATGCACGAATTTTCTATAATTTTGTTCAACTTTTCTTCCCGCCCTCGTAACTTACTTGTTCATTCCTGAACTGGTGTGTACTACATAATTTCTGAATGAGTCGTCTAAGTTTTCCAAACACACCCTTCGGCTGTTTGGGGGTGTTGGACACGAGCAGTTCAGCTTCCACTTCGTGTCCCTCGATGTCTGGACTGGAATTTGGTGCGGAACCGTTTTCACGGTTCGGCGGCGACCTGGGGACGCTACCAACCTATCGACGAAAAAAAAAAACAATATTCGAACTCAGAATCAAATATTTAACGGCGTACAATTAAATTTAATAAATTATTCAAGTTGTAGATTCATATTGAATTAACTTGACAGTGTCTTAAAATATATAAATCTAGGTTTCTATGTAGTATACATATATATAGATGTCTTATAATTCAATTCAACACGCTATCAAAACTTTCCGTTATTGTTATATAACTCTATTCGAACAATAGTTTCAATAAAATTTTATTAAACTGTTTCCAGTTCATTTTTCTAAGTGAAACCAACAGTGTTTTATAAAGAATTGGCAATACACAAAAAAAAAGTGAAATCCAAGAAGGGTTAACGAAGTTAATTAACAAAGTTGAGAGAAATTAGCTATTCAGCCGTTTACATTGTAATCAATGTAATTGAAATTAGAGAAAAGCGGAATTCTTCCAACAAGTTTCAAATGACTTTTCAATTTTTTTGCCTTTTTTAACCAACAAAACCTCGCCTAATATATTTTTCCATCAAACACTTTATTGACCGTAGGTCCAATCTATTTTCGGAATACTTTGTTTATTGATTGGAAATATCAGAGTGAACGGGGGGCGGTTTTCCAGCCATCAAAAAAATATACTTACCGCTATAAGACTGGAGGATAAACTTCCCTTATCCTTTGAACTGAAGTGTTCAATGACCTGCCAATTGCTTTTACGTGCGGTTTCACCTGCACCACCGCTGCCACCGCCGCCGCCGCCGGCACCTGTACCTGATACGGTCGTCGACGCCGTCTGTGGCAGGGGGCTGGTGTTGACCGTCGACGATGGTGTCGATGTGGACGTGGTCGTGCCGGTGTCCGTCAACGGTTCCGAACGTGGATGCTGTTTCAAGCTGGTCCATCTTCGGACGCCGCCACGTCGCACACTGGCACAATCCTGCAAACAATAATTGAATTTATTTCGGCGCCAATTTGTCTAAAATGCACCCATTTTCGCCCAAAACTCCCCCTCTAAAAAGATTGCCAAACAAACAAAACGCTAATAAATTCCGCTGTGTTGCGGTTATTTTATCTGAATAACGGATTTCCACTTTTTTTTGATCTAGTTTCTTGTTAAAACGACATGGATTATAAAGTAAACTGTACGGGGGGTGGTGTAGTACGCGAGTACGCCCCCTAAAAATAGAAAGATGATATACTTTATACTTTAGTTGAAAATAAAATTTAAATCGTTTTCTAAAATTGGTGGATTTTATATGAGGGATGTGAGTTTATCCATCAATTTCTACTTTTTTAGACTAGTACGATAAAGCATTGCCATTTTATAATTTTTTTTGTAATATATCAATCGTTATTATACGGTATAATTAGGATCTAAAACTCCTAAACTGTGCAATTTGTAATATGTAGGATGTAGGTATATTATACCATGGATACCGTTTTAAAAGCCATAGCAACGTAATAAACAACATGGCTACCAAAACAAATAATTACGAAGAAAAGTTATGTTAGAAATTTTTGAGTTCCGAGCAAGTTCGTTCGTACTTCGTTATAACTTATTTATATTTAAAGGCGTTTTTTCGTGATGTGAAGTTACTTTAAAGTTAATTGTGGTTATACATAAAATTGATTTTACGCCAATATTTCGATGATGTCAAAGCAACTTTAGTTACTTGAAGTAATGCGAAACAAATTACTGCTACAAGTAACTCTGCTTCCGATCAACATAACATTTTTTTTTGAAATATGTAATTATGTATACTTACATTCATTTTTAGTTGGCCGTACAAATTACAATATATGTACATATGTAGGTACATATTTAGAAATAAGTGCCATCATCGCTTTAATGATTTTATTTGTACAAAAATGTACTCTTGATACACAAATATTAAATCTATCTCCAATAATCCATGCCATGATAATGAACACATTATCACTTTCAAACAATCAATACATGAAACAGAAAAATATTTGCATGTGTATCTATAATGTCACTTTGAAACTCATAATTTAATAAAAAACATCAACTGGCTATTTATTTTATTTCTTTATTTATGATTGATCAGATACAAATTGGATAAACATAACCTCCTAACGAAGTAACTAGTAACTGTAAAACTTACAGTAAGGTATGACGTAAAAATGACGTCACCGCATACTTTTAACGCTTACCTAGTAACTGTGGTTACTTAAAGTAACCTCGCGAAAAAACGCCTTTAAAGTAAATAATAGCGTTCATTACAG
>SSSI01002532.1:0-41231 GCA_004796505.1 Oryzaephilus surinamensis
CGGATTTACAAATTTGGCGCCCGTAGGCCGTTCAATTTTTGCCGCCCCTACTGACCTCTGATCCTCTGAAATTCAGTACCCTATTTCGCAGTCAACAATAATAATACAGTCATAATAATAATTTCTGATGGATCTAAAAGTTGAATACGGGCCTTTAGTGTATTAATTTAGGATGAGGGGGTTCGGGGGGCGTTAGCCCCCCGGAGGAAGCGCCGCAGGCGAAAATTTTTTTACCCTGAAGGTCACACATTTTTGTCAAGGATAGTAAAAAAATACATATCGCTAGACGCCGGGCCCTGGTTCCGCGGAACCCCCATAATTACCCCACTGATAACAATTACATTCATTCAATTAATGGATTTGCATAAGGTTTTAAGAATATATGAACACAACTGATATAAGAAATTGCAGGGCGCAATCGTTTTCGTAGTAAATACCTACGAGTACGAGCTGAGACTAGTTTGTATCGCCGCTCCAGAAAAAATTATAATAGTAATTACTCCTAGTAGATAATGCTATATATTCTAAAATATTGAAATTTTTGTTAAATTTTCGAGACTTTTCTTCTATATGTACCTATATAATAATAGTAATGTTTTTTTATTTCTGTAATATAAAAAAAAAAAAATTTCATGGCAAAATTTGCCGCCCCCTAAAATCTGCCGCCCTAGGCCAGGGCCTCACGGGCCTAAGCCTAAATCCAGCACTGATTGCAGATAAGAAATTACTAATACTTTAAATAGGTAAAATTTACTCAATTTATATGTTTATAAGTATCGTTGACATAAAACATTTATAAAACAATAGAAATTTGCAAACAAACTGATCTTTGTTGGATTTACTATTCCATTGTTCTTAATATTATTACCAGACGTAAATTTTAGCACAAAAAAATATTTATAACAGATAAAAATAAATGTTTCTTTTAGAATTTTCAATAAAACGTTTTATATAGGTGCTAATTTATTGTATACAAAGATTTACAATTATGTGGCTTTGATAAGAAAACGTTGCTTATTAAAATAGAAAACTGCTGTGTTATTTTGAATCAGATAAAAGTTAGTAATTATTTATTGTTCGTACAACTGTAATTACAATAAATATAAATTTGTGGTTTATGTAATAGTTGGAATTGTTGCTCGTATAATTTAGATGAACAAACTTAATTGTGACAATAATAATTTAACTTGAAGACAAGAAGAAAAAATACATTGAATTCCTCTTTGCATGCGTTTCAGTTAATTGATTTTGAAAAATCTCTTTTATTGCTGACTTTGTACACAGTCTTCGTTTCACATGATGTCATTTGCATGCACATAAACAATTATACGTATATATGTGTATGTTTATGTGTGTGTGGCATTATTTTGCATAAAATATGCATATTTCATGATATGGACAGTTTTGTGTTTTTGTTTTGTTGTAAATAAATATATTAAATGGTACAAACCGTGACATGTGAATTTTTCCGTTGTGTACCCTTAAATCGAATCGACGTGAATCCTTTTTAAATAATCATTAGTCACGAATTTATCGCATCACAATCAAGATGAAACATTACTTTTATGACAGAACGTGGGCAGTGAAAAATTGTTTTCTTTTTGCAAGGATTAATTAAATAAATATACAGGACCTGTCTTAAAAAAATACATTTTCAACTTATTATGTTTGTTGGAGTGTGAACACATTTTTCGATTGAATCTGCAAGAAAATTCTTCACATGAACACAATAATGTCGCACCAAAAGCACGAACAATTTATCGTGATATATAAATGTCTATCGTTGACAAACACCAAACAATTTTCTACATTCGTTTTATTACATTCCCAAACAAAACACGGAAAATAAAATACAAAACATCAAAGTTGGAAATATTCAAGTAGAAAATGACTACAGATTGGTTTAATTGCACTTCTTGACTGATTCATTTGTTCTGTATGGAAAGTTCATTGCCTTAATTCCAATAAAGTGGAAAGAATAATTGAACACTCCTTTTTTTCGTATACAATTTGACACTAACACCTCGCTTTATTTCACTGTAATTACAAATAATAATCGACAGGCAATTCCTGAAAAGTAGCCAAGCTTTTTCTCTCTTAATCGTTTTTTTATAACATTTCATACAAGGCAATGAACTTAAATTTAAATCTAATTATAATGTATTGAATTAGTGTTCAATTAATCAGTAAACAGTTATGCGTACTTAGTTATATTTGGGATATAAAAAGGCTATAAAAATTTAATGACTAAAAATAAACAAATGGATTTTAATTGTATATGTTGTGTATACAAATAATGCTCACTACTGTTGTGCCCTAAATAGATAAAAATCATTGCATAACGGCCATCGATTTAGAAAAGATTGTATTATGTTGGAAAAAATCGTCGAAAAACATGTAGAAAGCTGCACGATTAATGTTTGTGCATGAATCACAGATTATAATTTTCTAGTGTAAGGTCATGAAATAACATGTTCAAGTCTCCCTTTAATATAAATTTCAGGATGGGTCAATAAAGCTTCACAAAAACAGTAAATTTATATTTTCGCACTGTTCAATGAACAGTAAATAAACAGTAACGAGCAAATGATTTATTGTTGAATATGAAATTATTCTTTTTTCGCAACATACAGTTTTGTTATCAAATTACACAGAAAACTTGTCACAAAACTGATGGTCAATTTTTAACATGACAAAGCACAAACTTCCGCATAAATGTTGTAGTCATTAATTTAGATTTGTGTGCACGAAATGATTCATCATTAAACAAAATACATACATATATTTTTTTGTAATTTATTTAGATGAAAATCTATCTAATACAAGGCTGACATACCCACTTAATCCATATGAATTCGACTCTATTATCAGTTACAGGCAGGGATGTAAAAAACGTAAAAAGATGTCGGGACAGTAAATCTTAAAAAAAAAACGAAACTTGTTCATCCCTTTTGTTGTCTACCTATTATTATATACGAGAGAAACAGAGATTTTAAAACAAAAAGGGGGCCCGAATCTGATGATAAAGTTTTTGAAACAAAAGAGGGAAAAATAACTGTGCCATCATTAATAACAATTTTATTTTTCAATGTAAATTGGCGTAATAAATTGAATTGTAATGGGTTATTGCCGTGGGAAGAACAATTTTCAGTAATCAACGAAATTATATTTGTAAATAACTTCCTATTATTTAACAGCCTACAAGGATGAGCGATAAGAGCATTAATGCAATACTGTGCAATTTTTGTATAAATATAGATGATTACTGTGACGAATTGATAAAAGTGCAATTTTTCATGCATTATTATTTTTGTACGTAATTTTCAATTACAAAAACAAAAATATATTTTAAATAAACCGATTTCGAAGTTAATTAACCGATTTACAGTTTTTATATACATAATAATCAATACTGTTTACATAAATTTGAATAAATTTTCATACGAATATAAGATAAGTTTTATTTATTTTATCTATTAGCAATTATTAAAGTCATTACATTTTATGTAATCTAATAAAGCGAAAACATAAATATTTCTTATTTGTTGGGATGTTAATTAAAATTTGAATTAACACCTTGTTTTAGGTTTAGGACAACTTTACATTAACATAAATTTATAGACAAAATTTATTAATGGCCTGCTGTTAAAAAATTTTGAAATCTTTGTCAACAAAAATATTTCTGAAGAGAAAATTACATAGTAAACGCTCATCCATTTTTTGTTTTCGTTAGATTAATTTAAAAATAAATGCTACTTTTAAGAAACTCTCCGAACAACATCACGAAACAGACAACAAATTACATTTTATAGACATTTTCTCTTATATATCCGGAACGTAAATTTTTAAATGTCTGAAAAAGTTAACATAATAAACGTTAACTCATGAATGGAAAATACGCTTTTTATCCCTTATATAGAAATAACCACACACACACAGTACGAAGGGTAGGAAATGAATGACCATTCTTTGACAATATATATGTATATACACTTATATTATTTAAGCCCCAGGTCGAGAGATTGTGTCTCTCTCTTCTATTTACCTTTCTTGATACGAAATGGAAATAATGTACGGGATGTGTCTCTAAAACGACACATTCAATGTCTTAGTTTCTGGGTCCAGGTAATAAACTAGGATTTCTTAAAGGGCCATTTTGCAGCTCTTTGGGGCTTATTATCCACAATAAATGACAATGTGTGAAGGAAATGAACTGGAATTTTACCTGATACCGAATAATGAACATTTAACATTAAATTCCACAAATTGACGCTTTTAATTATACGTGAAAAGTTACGTGAAGGGAAAATTACATCAATTACAAGCTATAAAAAGATACCAAATTTCACATCTGTCCAAATTAAATTCTATAAGCGGATTTGAATTCGGCGGATACCTCTCGAACGTAACAACTTCTTGCATGACATCAACATTGTGTAAAAGAACTAGTGTGTTAATGTATATTATGAAAGTAAATGTATACGTGTTGCGATTTCTTGGAAGTGAGAAAGAATCTGCACAATGCAAACTGCTGTTTTAACATGGCTGCTTTCAAAGGTCGTTCAATGTTAGCATCTTCAAGTGCATTTAATCTATGCAATGGTACATAACAATGTTGCTGAATAGATGCAAATTGAAGCCGTTTTCATATATATACAATCGATTGCGGATACAAGAAAAACATTTAACTTGTTCGGTCGGTTGTAAAAATTTATTTCTTTTGATATGTGCTGCTGCGCCCCTCCGAGGGCACGTGTTCAAAGGGGTGTGTAAGACCAGCTGGGACTTCCGGACATGTGTGAAAATCAACGCAAGAAATATAGAAAAAAACTATACCCACAAAATTGTGAGAAAAGCTTTTACTCAATATTAAAAATGTGTGTATGAATAATGTATGTATATAAAATCTTCAAAGTTCAGTATGGAGTCAATTTTTTTTGGATTTAATTAAAAGCAGAGAAGAGAAACATGCTGTTCGTGCATATGTATAATATTATTATGATGTGAATTTTGCTTGTGCACAAATGTGCAGATGGATTACCGGCGAGAGAGGAAAGTTTTAAAATTCGTGTAGAAAACACATTTTAATGCACAAAGTGCACCGCTTTGTTGTTGTTTTTATGTTTGTTTCTTCCTCGCGTTTTACCACACGAATGGAATTTTGAAATGGGCGGTAAATAAACTGACATAAGAAGGATACATTACGCCTTTTTTTCTCTTACCTTCTTCAAAATGAAGGAAAAAAAGAACGAATAATCCACACGAACCGGAATAAGTGAAATTGTTTAAAGGAAATATAAATCTTCCAACAAACTGGACAAACTGACGGATTATATTAAACTGGAGGGTATATTATGTAAATTTATACAATTGTTATTTATATAATTGTGTATAAAATTTTTATACACTCGCACTGTCGGGCCCCCTTAAAACTGACTATATATATATGCCTTTTAGCGCACATAAAACTAATAATAAATTTTATGCACATACACATATGTTCGGTTTATAAAATGTTGGAATATAAAATTGTGAAAATTAATATCCCACTGTTGGAAGTTTTACTTCTATATAGAGGAGAAGATAAAAGTTACCGCAGTAAATATATAAAGACGTTATACAGATGAAAAATTGGGTCAAACTTTTCCAAAAGTCCTCCCCCTTCTCCCAAATACATATATATGTTTATGTATATAACAAAACCAGTAAGTAAAATAAATGAATCAACATCACAATTACCATTATATATCTATATATTACATTTAAACTATAATTAATTATACTAATGTCAAATTAAGTCGAGTATCTTAATAAATAATGGCAAAAATTCGTTTTTCTTCAATCCGTCATGCATTAAATTGAAAATAATTATAAAACACAAGTGCCTCACCGTCTTAACAGTATTAAAATGTAATTTTATATATTAAATATACACATATAAAGTAATAATGAATAGCTATAGTCAATGTTGATATAAAAGCGGGTTCTTGTAATAACATCTTTCTATACAATGTAGATTTTTTAATAAACCGTAATAAAGTTGTTCGAGTAGCTCTTGTACGTTATAGTTTTAGGCTAAAATAAAATAAATGTGCAAGTCCTTAAAATGAAATTAATCCTTAGCCATCACACAAAGCTCGCCCTTCTGTGTTTAATTCGGAGACCACCTAAAGAGATAATTATTTTTCGAACAATTTATGGAAAAATTATGTTGGAAGAAAACCACAATTAGCATAATTTATAACATGATGGCGAGGTTGTTAAATAAAATGCAATAAACGATAAAACTAGGCATGTAACTTACTCAAAATTGACATTCCAATCATGGACTTTATGAGCCTTTTTGCACAATTACATTGTACAATGTTGGCAAACAATTATAAATTGCATTATTAATTGTGTGGTCAAAAGATTCGCTTTCAGATCTTGTAAAAGCTATAAAATTTTTACGCTTCCTCGCACCATTGGCGTTTTTTCACTGTTCAATAATTCTTTCTCCATATAATATAAATTTCAGAGCCAGGTCAAGGCTGAACAAATCCATTATTATATTTGTGTTTACATGCAAATTAAATCGCTTAATTAAACTAACTTAAATAGTTGAGATAACGTGTTATTGTTGATAAGAAGAAAAGAGGTAAACAATTTATGTGCGGAGAGAAAAATTGTCGAAAAAGCCATTAAGAAGTTTTCGTACACTGGTTTTAAAATTTCATTATAAAACGGAACTTTAAAGGTATAGGCACGCGTTTTATATTAATTTGTATTCAGAATGTGAATGAAAAACGGTCATAGTCAAATCCTGAAATATTCAAATTAGTTGGTAAAAGTCTAATTATTATTTCGAACGAAACAAAACTTTTTTAAAAATAGAAACATTCATAAATGGCTAAAGAATTCAAATTTGTATTTAACTGTTTATTTATTTTGTATTTGAAATTAGTAAACAAGTACTAAATGGTGTTTACATTATATATTACAGTACAATTATAATTTAATATTAAAATTGCACATTTTCCTGGTATAAATGAAGTTGTTTATATATGAAATTATTGGTTCTGGTTAATTAAACACGACAATTTACTTAAATTTTATTAGAATATTCCATACAAACACAAACAAATTTATTTTATACGTATTTTTCTAATAAGTAATTTGATTTAATGTCAATCGTATCAAAAATGTTTACAACATCCGGTGTACTGGTTTTTTATTACAGCAATTATTATACTTTTAACACTTATTAGTTGACTCATACATATGAATAATTAAAAGTCATGAAAAATTGATCAACAAAACAGTATACGTGTCGAAAATAAATTTCCATTTCTGACTGAATTTTAAGCAAACAGAAAAAAAAACACACAGTATTGCGTACCCAGTAATTTTATTAACAAAATTCACTGACAGAAAAACAAATGAGTTTACTACATTTTACGAATTGTAAATTAGGCCATTTTATACAGTCGATTAAAATTTTAAATCAATACTGTCAACGTTGATGGTTAATTTTTGGACTCCCCATGTTCGCATGTTTAATGAATACAAATTTTTAACTGTCGATTTTTACCCAAAAAAATTACATTGCAACATTCTTGTATTATTCTAACTAATGGCTGATGGTTAAATCAACAAGACACCATCTTGTCACATTTGCTTATACAGAGCTTCAACAAGAAACTAACATTATGTTAAAAAGATACTAATTAATATAGAATAAATTTTACACGTTGTTAGTTCCATTAAAAAAAGCACGGACTTTTTTTATTGCAATACATTGAATGCATTTATGGCCTATTTTATCCCACATCCACATTTTAAATTACTATACAGAGTGATTCAATTTACGTTTAGTTCAAAATTATATGAAAAATAATAAATTTTTTAAAAACTGTATCGAAAACTGGGCCACTTTTTATTTGTAAATAAAAATCAGTTTCTGGGGCAACACATAAATAAAAACACATTTTTTGTATTTTATACGATCTCTTACAGTTTTCGAATTAAGCTTAAATTGAATCGCCCTGTATATGTGTATTTAAATTTTATTACATTAACATGAAATTAGGAACATTATTACAATGTACAACCATTTCAGGAAGAACAAATGCTATTGTCATTGTACATATACATGAATTATTAGAACACATTTACATTTAAACTATTTAAATTGCATAATATTCTAAATAATATTGTTTAAATGACAAGTATATAAATGAATTTATCAACTAGAAAGATTTATTATTAGTGGAAGTCATCATCATTACAATAATAGACAATAATAGACTTATTTATAGAATGAAAATCGTTCCTATATTATATTTTTTCGATTCTTTTCCATCATACGATTTTTCTCTAATTTTAATTCAATAAATTAGCATTTTATAAACAGGAAATGTACGACTTTGAAATTACCTTGACATTGGCCGCAAGGAGTTATCATGGAAAATTGCTATCAATATGTATATGAACGTAATTATTACCGCCACAGTGATAGTGATGGTTTTTTATTTTCATTATTTTTAAATTTATACAATACTGTGACATAAAAATTGATAGTTGGCCCAACTTGTTGTTTAATTACGTAAAATTGATGGACTAGATAATTCTAATCAACAAAAGTGGTCTTGAACTGTTTTTTTAATAATTTCGCTAACGAAAATATTAAACAAAAGTGGCCGAGATTAAAGCACCCAGTGTTGGCATTTTGTTTATTTGTACAACAAACAGAAATTTACCCAATAAAACAATTAACTCGAATTGAAAAATTCTCTATTTATACATTTTGTAAACGATATAATTATATTAACAATGAATTGATTATTCATTTATCGCACAATATTGGAAATAATAAAATTATACATGAATACTACAGTTTATAATTGTTATTACTTATTAGCATTGTATTAAAATTTAATTTGCATTCAGCTGTAAATCAAATTGAAAATTTTGCTACTGGAATAAATATTTTATGTAGAAAAATAAAACAATGTAAATTTTGTAACACACTGTGGAATTTTATGTAAAATTTTGGGATAATACACCGTCCCCATTCTGTGTAAATTTAATTAAAATTTATGATACATTTATGCATATTGCAGAAGCAAATTAACACTTGTAACAAAGTTCAATTTTATTCTTCAATTCTCAAATGCGGGGTTTTTCACTCAACAGTTTTTTTGCGAAATCCGTTCAATATTGTAAGAAAATCGAAAAATGATAAACAACAACAATATCTCTTTATGAAAAGTTTTTATTCAAAAAAAAAAAAAAATGGAAATTTATGCTTGACATTCGATTCTGATCTCAGAATCCTCTTCTTTCATTCATATTACAACACAAATAAAACAGTCAAACTGAAAAAGTGGACTTGTACTCTGAAATTTATTTATTCAAATAAAATTCAAACAATGAATATAAAAAAATGGACCAAAGACAAGAAAATTTGACCCATAATATATCAAGCCCATTGACCATTACAGAAAAATCGGTGCGTGTGTGTTAAGAATGTTTTAAAAACACACCCAAAACATATGTCAGTCCGATTTTTGTTTACCAAACCCAAAAAAAAATTTTTTTCAAAAAAATCGCGACTTACCTTCAACAATAGATGAATCGGTGGACTAATTGTCGGTGATTTCTTTTTCTCTTGATGACATAAGCAAGACTTTATCCACGGCATTGCGATATATCGAACAATTTTGGCACCGTGGGGATGATTTTTAACTACAAAATTAAGCTGGGGGGTTAAGAGTTAGTGCACTAACTAAATTGTCGTTTGGCGATTAGTGGTGTTATGAGCAATGGGGTTGATTATGCTGTAATATCAAAACATTGAGCACGTGTTGGAGCCAATATTGGACCGGTACGTGGGCCGGCATTAGCCCCACAGTAGTACGATACTCTACACACGATATCCCGGTCGCAACTGACACTCTCACAGTGCTGTGGAACCGAATGCACGTTCCGGAACTGCTGCGATGGCTTAGGAGGCTGGGGCTCTCTCGTTGTGGCCTTCTCAATGTTTATAATGGACCAGCTTCTCTCGGCTCCAAAACTGTCCAAATGTTTGAAGATCCGACCAGCAATGGTCAAATACACACAAACGATTTTCCAATATAGGAAGTGCCACTACAATAAACATTATATAAAACCGTTTTGTTTATTGTACGTTGAACTTTCGTGTTTGTCTAATGGCGTAATATTATATTGTTTGTTATTATTTGTTGTGTTTTGTTTATTATTGGCAAATGCTTTCAGTTTCAGTGGATTTGTGTTGTGGGTGGACGCGTCCACCTCCACAAATTTCGTATTATACAGGGTGTTTCATAGTAGGTCGGCAAAAATGAAAGGGGCAATTCTATGGGTAATTCTAAGAAAAAAGTTCGTAATAAGTTAATAACATGGGTCTGCAAACCCACCATTATCGAGATACAGGGTGATAAAAATTTTTTTTCTAGATTTTTGACAATATCTCTAAAACTATTTGAGATACAAAAGCTATACATTTTGTCTACATATTATCGTTAATATTAGATACTTTTTAAGCCCTAATCCAATTTTTTTAATTTACCAATGTGTAGTTTATGGGGCTGCGTAGGATGTATCCCCCTAATTTCCATGCCAGTAAAAAAATTCATATTGCAAAAGCATTGTTTTAATTGCCAACATTTTCTTCATAAAAAAGTATTCTTGGTCAAAAACTCTAAAGTGAACCATTTTCGAAAAAAATTGCGTTTTATGAAGAAAAACATGGAAAAAGTGGTTGGTTTTGTTAAACAAATATTTTTGATCATGTTAACATTTTTTTCATGTTCTTTTTTTGTGGAAAAACTGTTGGCGATTCAAATAGTGCTTTTGCAATACCAATTTTCTCAGTGGCGTAGAAATTATGGCGGAATAGGTATATTATATCCCATGCAGCCCCATAAACTACGCCACTGGTAAATGAAAAAAATTGAATTAGGGCTTAGAAAGTAGCCATTTTTAACGATATATATATATATATCTGCATATTTAAGTTTTGTGTGTCAAATAGTTTTAGAGATATCGTGAAAAAAACTAGAAAAAAAAATTTATCACCCTGTATCTCGATGATGGTGGGTTTTCGGGCCCATGTTAATAGGAACTTTGTTTCTTAGAAGCATAGAATCACCCCCTCCATTTTTGCCCACATGTTATGAAACACCCTGTATTGTCGCGAAACACCCTGTGTATACGTATAAAAATTAAAAACATTAATTTTCTTAATTAATTGAAAGTAATTATTTCCATTAATTAAAAAGTTATTTAAAAGCTTTTAATGAACATTATAAGCAAGTTTACCTGTATAATTTTATAAAATATTGTATACGTGTACGTATTAAGATTTTCTAATGAAACAATTGGAAATGCATCAAACAAACAATCAATTCATCAAGATTCTTCACATGTGTTCATATATTTAAAAAAATCTTCTCATTTTCTTGATGACAGATAACGAACTTAATGAGAAATGCTAATATATTCAAAAAAAAACCTAAACCGACCACATGAATTAGATCAGTGTGGAAATTCTGGCCCACTGATCTGTACAATATATATACGTATATAACATTTATATGTATATAAATATATGATGGTTATCATCAAAGTAATTATGTCTTGTATTATTTTCTAGAGTTCTTGAATTTCCATTTAGCGTTTATCCAATATGGTTAGTTAGTATTAAATTATAAATTTTTTTCGAAAAAGCTCATACAAACATTATGTGAACGTATATCTTTGATTAGAATTAACTACACACTGTTTTGAAGCCGCCTTTATGTGTAGAATTTTCTTTTTCTATTTGTACATCGTGTTTCTGCTTCATGTCGCTCTTTGCCTGTACTTAATATTATTTATTACTATATTACATTATGTACGGCTGTATACACAAAGATTAGATTAGTCTGTCTATAGAAAATCATTTAAATTTTTCGAAAAAAAAACGCACACTTTGCATTTATAAGGTGTAAATAATTAAGCGAGATATTTTTGCTAATTTGTTATGGTTTTTCGATTTGATTCACGCAAATTAAGTGTGAAAAATAAATGGATATTTGTGAAAGTCCATATATAATGAAATATAAATTTTTATAGCACATTTTGCATAAATAATACAGTAAAACAATGGAAACAAATCAATTAATGTGTTCAAATAAAATTGGAAGCATTATTTATTGTTTTGTTCATTTTTTTCCAATCTCATTTTACACATCATTTGCATACACTTGTATAACCTGTTGAAGTGCATTTTCTGCAAAATTTTGAATAGAACTAAATGATGTATCGGATTATGTTAATATTTAGACGATTTGTATTTTTGCATAATCCTCTTCTGGGTTTGTTTATTCAGTAAATCCCGCCTTGTAGGTATATTGTTATAGCAATAAAACACAAAACTTTGTTATTTTTCTGTACAGTTACATTATAATGACAGTGACATCATTTCTTTTTTACTGAATAAACAATAACACAATCATTACGTGTGTATATTATATAACGAGTTGAAGCAGTAAAATAGTTTAAAAGTGTAACACAAAACGGAAAAACATGTCTATTTTATTACTTAAAGCGTAGGTAAAATTAGAACCATAAAAAATCAGAATTATTATACACATTTATGAGCATTACAACAGTTTTTTGGTTGTTATTAAATAATAATACGAAATGCGTTCAATGGCCTCGTGGGCGCGCAAAAGAACTTCCTCACTTGTTGCAACCGAACAGAACAAAACGCCAATCAATTATTGATTTATATCAGATATATTATAATAAAATTTTCATCGCAATTAGTATTTATACTCAACATGAACATTAACGATATTTATACCCAGGAAGCCCTAAAGTAGAACTGGAAATAATTTTCAAGTGTCACGCTACAGACGCGGCACTAATCTACATTTAATAACAATATATATTAATCGGTGTTTACAATTTTTTTATTATATGTGTATAACGCTGTTATAAAAATTGGTTTTTAAAAAAATGGGCGTTTTAATAACTTTATTTTATGAAAAATTAAATGGGGAGTGACCGCGCGAGCTTTTGCATGCGAAAATTAATTTCACTGGGAAAAAAACAAAGTTTTGTTCAAAATCAGTAAAAGATTGCCAATCTACAGACGTAATAACAGGGGGACTTTGATTTAACGCCTTTTTGGGAGAAACAACAGAAAACGTAATTAGAAAATGCCGATTTTTGGATTTGCTCTGTTTTCGATTTGCCTTTAAATTCGAAATGATCAAAATTTGGTCTTGCACGAACCAGACCAACACTGGAAGCGACTTCTGACAGTAGTTTTATTTATGTTGCATTTCTAAGATAAAATCATTGTTGTTTCCCGGAAAGAGCGTGCCGTTTACCAGCCAACAAGCTCAAAGTGCTTTTGCACAGAAAGATGTAAAATAGAGATGAATAACAAGCCGCGCTTTACATACAATATTTTTTTCTTTAATCATAATCAGAAGGAAAACACGTTTTCTGTGTTCATGGTTCATTATTTCCACTATTTTATAAATAATATATATTAGTGATAGTCGAATCTGCTAAACAATTTTTTACTTATTGATTCGAAAAGTTCTAAATAGCCTTTTTATCTCTAATTCAAAATTTCTATAACCTGAAGTTCCGCTCATGTTATTTTTTGTTTTGAAAAAATCAAAAGTGTGATCGCCGTCGCAGTGCTCAAATCTTGTAGACACGATTACGCTCGATAGAATAAAATTATTGAACTGAAATTTTGTATAATCATTTTAACTTGTAAGAGACTTTATAAGGAATGACTGAACAGCAATTCTGTTAAAATCAGGCTTTCAAATGTTTAACCATGCCTTTAAAATTTTAACTAAAGCTTGCAAAATAGACGTGATTAATACTTACATACAAAGTTCAAATGCATCAGAAAATGATTTATATGCGTAAAGAAGTACAATAGAAAATTGTGAACTATATGATAAATGTTGCATTGAAAACTGAACACGAAAGCCATTATTCTCTTTCGAAAACTTTTAAAACATATTTCCGCCAAAAATAGAAAAAGCAGCCACGGAATAATTTTGCTAATACATACATAGTCAAATTACAAACTTTTCGACACATACATATCTGTGTTTCTGTCAGTTTCTGTGTAGTTCTTGTAATAAAATTGAGTTGTTACTAAAGGCATAATTAATTACAAAATTAGTATAAACTATTCGCACAACTTTGAAACATTTTCAAAGTTATACAATTTAATCTGTTGGATGTAATAATGATATTGTCGCATATAAAAAACACAATTTCATCGCTATTATGTTACCAGGTAACCAGTTTCAGTATCTGTGCTACCATAGGTGGTCTGATAGCATCATTTTGTGTAATGATTAACTGGAGATGAAAATGATGTGTTCGACTGAATTACATTTCGATGCAACTCAACACATTTACCAAACAAATAATAACACGTTGCACTGTTAATGATTAAATAACAACAATAGTTAAGATATGTAGTTGTGATAAAAAGGCTACACGTTGCGACTAAACATTATTACAATCTTAATTAGAAATAAACTAGATGAAGAAAAAAAATACAGGTAGAAAGAGTTATAAATCGATTCGGATAAAAATCTTTTTATAACGATTAACATAAAAGTATTATGACTGTGAAATTGAAATGGTTATCCATATTTTTATTGGGCTATTTATTTCATATTTCAATTATAATATCAAAATAATTCCACTTTATTTTATACCTGTGCGACATATATAAATTATTTATGGTGCTAAAAAATAAAGGGGTATAATTTATTGCGAATAAAAGCATTATGTGTGAACAATGTTTATTTTAACCCTCATATATGTTTAACAATAGACTGTGGATTACCCTTATGGTTTGAATATGTCAATTTGTGGCCAGATGCTACTTTAGATAAATAATTTTAATATAAAATGTAGTTCAAGAACTAAATTTAACACTTTTTTAATTCGATGTTATACAACCAACAACACATTATTTAAAATTTTACCGCTTAATGCAATGAACAGTAAGAATTAGTGAATAAAAGACTATGGTTTAATTTTAATATTAATTTATTATGTATAAATGATACCCAAGCATACACAAAATATTAATAAGTAATATAATAATAATATGGCAAATAGGTATTTTTTTATTTATAACATTACTAATCAAGATCTTTTATTGCACCTACCTCTAAAGAACAAGGACAATAAAAATAAAACTTAACATAATAAATCCTAACTTAAATATTAGGAACATTTAAAAAAAATAAAAATTTATTAATAACTAGAACGTTTACAGTTTTGAATTTTTGTAAACGCATAAAATTTGTTCAAAATAAAACTTAGTTTTTCTTTTAAGTACAATAGAGAGACAAAAAAAAAATAGAAAATTCATAAATAATAATTACAATAGAACAAAACTTATTTATAAAGAAATGCAAATAATAAATTTTTAACATAGAATTTTTGGGGGGTATCTTCGAGGTATACCTATCAGTATATTAATATACTCTTACACATACACCTAGTTTCCTTTTTTTGTTTTCTTTATATAATAATATAGTGTATACGATTCTGCCGTTTTTAGCAAAACTATATTTCGGTGTCAACGGTTCACTACGCTATATAAAAGTTACAAGTTATTTATATTGTTTAAAATGTTGCCATTTTCCGCCTTTGTAGTATTAAAGGGGAAAATGTTTTCTTACTTTTTCTTATATTTTTTGTTTAGGAACTCTGTTCAGCTTTGACGTTCAATTACAAAAAAAATGAAAACGCTAAAGCTGTTTATATTTTTTTTCTTATTATTTTTATTTTTACTGAAGGCACCCAGCCCCTCAACAATAAATGCAGAAGAGTTTTACATTTTAGACTCTACATACTGCCATTAATTGAAATGAATGTGTGAAACAAAATGAAATATTTACATACAGTTTTTTCTTTGAATAAAAATTAATAATTAATATATTGTTGAGGAACTGTATAATTATTTAGGAACCATTTCTCCGGTTTATTTGCATTTCTTAACGACTGCTGTAGAGTCCTACATATAAAACATATCAACTTTATACAAATTTTTTTGTACAATTTCAGGGGGGATGAAAAATTGTATAAAGTCATTATTATTTTTCACAATATTCTTTTTTCTATATAAGTATGTATATAATATTATGGCACTGCACAAAATATAAGCTCGCCATAAGTCCCCTAAGGATTTTTTCACAAATACATAACATATTTTTTCCATTTTCTTATTATTTAAGTATTTTTTTGCAAATTTCTATAAAAACAACTGTACACTCTACCTTATGAAACTATTATAAATATTTTTTATCTTTATTTTAATATTCCGTACAAAATATACCAATATTACTGCAAAAATTGTGAAAGAGAGATCTGGTTTTATTATTGTAATTGTAAAATGCTTAAATGAGGTAGGTAATTTATGGAAAAATTAACAATATATCAAAAAACTACATCACAAAGGCAATAAAAACAATATATCTTAGACTGCATTATAATATACTAACAAATTAATGTACTTTGAGTAAAATTAAATAGAAAATGTGCCACAGTTAGGATATTATAACACAGTTTTCCATCTTATACTATAATTATTTGCATTTGATTCGGATTATTACATCTTTTCTCTAAAAAATATTCATATATACAGGTTTTTGTGTTAAAAAGCGTCACAAAAAATGCAACTGTTAACAAGGAAAAATATGTTTCTTTATATATACAACAACATACCTCAAAAAAAATTACAAAATTGTTATCTAGTGCAAAAATAAATTTTCAGAAAGCACCATTACAGTTCCCCTTCAAATCAAAGAAAAAGAACAATTATTATTGATAATAAAATAAAATGTGAAACTCTCTCAAAAAATAAGGGAACAATATCCATGTTAATAAAAACTTTAAGCTCAAACATAAAAAAAAATTCTGTTAACAATTCTTTTTCAACAATTTAAGTACGGGCCAAATTCCATTAAAGCAAAACTGATTTAAACTTCTTTTCATATAAAAAAATAATCAATAATTCACTGGTTTCTAAACAAGAACAAAAAAAAATGGATGCGTTTTATTGGTAGGGAATATTTCAATATCTTTCTTTTTTTAACAATATCTCTATCTTCTAAATCTTATCCAATAATTAACAATGATCTCTATTCGAGTGCTATTCGCTATATACTTAAGTCTATTTTTTTAATATTAAACTTTTTCTCATTTTCCGAATATAATAATAAGCTTGACAATTAACAATGCTTTTAAAGGGGAGCACAACATTATTTTTTCAAAATTTTGTATTAATTTTTTTTCTCTTTCAACCACACTATAGCGACAAGCAAATGAATGTGAGAATATATAAAAATATTAAGTACAATTTAAATTATAAATATTGCTATGGAAGATCTGTTCAAAAAACAATAAAAAAAAATGAAAATAAGTACGTTTAAAAGGTTTTTCACCATTATTGAGGTCAAGTGTTAGTGTATTTAGGAAGTATTTTCAAATGGAAGTTTTTAAAAGTCTAGTAATTGAGAAGCCCTATTTGTTTACATACTAATCTAATGACTGAATGAAAAATGAATACTAAATATGAATATCTATGACTTAAAAATACCTGATTTGTTTATATTACCTGATGAAATATCACTATGTATTTAATATTGACTAATTTACAACATGTAACTGTATTGGATTTATTTATATTGTGTGTTATACCCGTTTTCGTTAGTAGCATAAAATTATCTAAAAAATTCTTATTAGGAAAAAACAACAGAAATCAAATGGTCCATAAAATGGCAGTATTTAAAATAAAACGAAAAGCAGAAAAACAGTTTCATGTTGTAAAGAGAGAAAATAATATAATTGTTTATATACTGATATTGGCAAGAAATGTTTCAAAAATTTATTATCCCTGAAATTGTTTTAAATTAACGAGAGTGATACGGAGAATTTGTACTTCAAGTAAATGATATTTTATGTAGTTTTATTTCAACCTGAGTGTGAATATATGAATGTGAATGTTTCTATATTTATGTATCGTATTTACAAATACATTTTCCTATTTTATAATAATTAATATCTGATTGTTTTATAATAATATGAATTCAATTTATAGTCTAAAAAATTGCTTTTAACGGAAGCATTTCTCTCTGAACAAATATTTGGAAGCATCTATTAAAATAAACATTATGATTTATTTAAAATCGTGTACTTGTGTTCTCAATATTTTAATATAATTATATCTTTTTTAATTATTATTTAAAGTTACGTACAAAAATATTATTATAAAGGCAAAAACGTTTTTTGTACCATTTTTACCTGAATTAGAGAAAAGTTCTTTTGTATACATAGTGTCGACGAGAAAAAAAATATTTAATTACAAATTACTTTGTTGTATACTTTATCACCTGTAAATGTATTTATATATTCGTATTGTTTTATTTATATTTTACTAAAAATATGGACGTTGTGGCTAGAAAATACCATTTATAATTCATGTAAAATATCTAAAATTAAGTACTTTCACTTAATTAATAATTAATACAAAATGTCTTTATAAATGGTTGTTTCTAGTTGGTTGTTTTTTCTTTAAATAGGAATACTTAAATGAACCTTATAGGACTCATTGCAAACGAAAATAACTAATTTCTTCCATGTAGTATGTCATATAATATAAAAATTGCTAATTTCTAAATCACTGGCATTTTTTTTATTTTGGGTAAAAGAACACTCAATATTGGGCACAATTTGAATAATATTCTTTTTTTTTGTATTGTATCTAAAACGCGGAAAACGTACACAACAGCCTATAAAGAGAAACATCAATTTAATTTTTTACATAACTGCAATGTGTCCAATCATATATACTTTATTTTTCAATAATAATTAATAATTATTACTAAATTTTTACCGTATACACTTGAAACCCTTATTATCTTGCACTCTCGTAAACTATATGCTAAAATTTGAGGTAGACGGATGGAATATTTAGTATTAAGTCCGTATATTCTTGTTTTTTATATATAATATAGGCTAAATTCATAAGTTCTGAATGAAATACACAATATTATTATGTTTGTGGTACAAAATAAAAAAATATTAAAAAAAATGAAATAAAAAAACATATCTTGTCACTAATAATAAATATATAACTATGACAGAATAACTGAGGTAGTTGGATGGAATTAAATGAGTATTATTCATTCTTGTTTTTTATCTAATAGAAATTTTCCTTATAAATATATCGACTTAAGAAAGAGCAAGAGAGACATAGAGAGAGAGAATTTTCCATCCTAGATTTTTATATTTATGTACATTACTCTCCTGCTTTGACCGTTTCCGGCTCAATTTCCTCTTCACTATATTCATCCTCTTCACCAGCAGAGGATTCGGCTTCTTGTTCATGATCTTTTTCACCGCGATCATGGTTCACCATTTCGGCTTCACCGCGACGTATTTCGTCATTCCGTTTCATCATTAAATCGCTTGCATTCTGCATATGTTGTTGCATCTTCTCCAGAAAATGCTGTTGTGATGCTTTATCCAGGCCCATGGCATTCAATTGGGCCAATTTGGCCGCTTGCATGGCGGCCGCCGTTTGCTCAGAATGCATCAAACCCATACCGAGACTATTTTCGGTGATAAATTGCAGGTATGTATCTAAAATCGCTGAACCGGTCGTATTGGCACCCGAAACAGGCGGCGCCAACGGGGCCGGATACGGTTCCTTGGACAAATTGTGCAACGAATCTATACTTTTGGCAGCAACTGCTTGACTTGTGGCCGTACTAAACCTGTTCATTTTGGGAAAATTTGAATTGTGCTGGTTTAATGGTGGCGATAAAGCTAGATCGAAACCGCCGTACCTTGGATGGGATACGGTGAGGTCTTCTGGATCATTGTCGCCACATATCGAACTACCTGCCTCCGATGCGGCACCAGAATAAGCGCTTTTCGCATCTAGTTTCACGTCAGAACGACGTGGACCCGTTGGTGAGGCACGAGCTCGCAATTCGGCTGGACTAATTTTCACACCAGCCTTTGCTAGCAACCTAAAAATCATGGAAATGCACATCACCACTTATTATATGGTTTTGACAATATTTACCGGCTGGCTAATTCGGGATCGAATGGTGCTGGCATGGGTAGTACTGGTAAATCTTTCGTACTAATGCCGCGGTGCTGCCGCGACATGTGCGAGTGTAAAGAGTTTCTTGATTTCGCTACAGTACCACATAAAACACATCTATAACCGGGACATATCGTGTGTTTGTCTTCTAAATGTGTTCGTAATGTGTGGGCTGAACGATAGATTTTGCCACATTTTGGACATGGTCGTGGATCTGTTGCTCGTACTCGCATCATATCCAAAGATCTTCTTGCTACTAGGAAGTAAAAAGAAAGATCGCAATCAATTTCAAATTTTCAAAACAGATTTTCAACGAATAAATTTGTTCATCAAAATTTTTGCTTAAAAAAAACGCACGTAATTTTTGAATCAATTTTTACTCTAACTACATAAAATGGTAACTTATATACAAATAATTTAGGAACTGGACACTGTATTATTTTCTATATATACAAGCAAGCTGAAATTGATTTCTTTGTTCACATATCACAATTGTTTTATATTTAGTTTGTGACTGTTTTTTTCCTTAACTACAGACTCCATTTCATTTGCTTCATTATTTCCCATTGTCGTGAATGTTTGGCTCTCATGTGATTTCGAACGCTATTTGGATGTGAGAATTTCTTGCCACATTCAAATACAGGACATAGTGGACTGTCCCTCGGGTAATGTTCGTCGAGATGGGAACGAGCGGCATTGATTGACGGCAGAATTAAATCGCACAATGGACACTCGTACTTGACGCACGCAGCCCCAGCTGAAGAAGTACCACCAACAGTCGCCGTTCCACTTGCCAGCAGTCCACTTTGGCGATATTTATAATGACGGTCTTCGGATGATGGTCGACATCCACCACTCAAACTGGCATCTGCAATGCCAAACGAGTCGCTGCACTTTTAGATGCATTTTTGTGTCAATACAGTTAACAAAATAAAATTATATTAAAATTTTTTTCAAACACATACATTTCGCAATAAAAACAAGAAATAAATGCCCTTTTTGGCGTCATACTGTTAAAATATTCCAGAAACAGTTGTAAAACAGTATTCTTATGGTTGTTTGTTGTTCTTTTTTCAGTTATAACAAGTTTAATTACCAAATTGGCTATAACAGTCTTAGTGCAATCCATTCACTCCCTTTTTCTCTCTATTTTTCTTTATTCCCTTTTTTTTATTAGCCATAAATTCTTTTTAATAACCCCCCAAAGTCAACGAATATACATATTATTATGTATATATGGTATAGTTTTTTTATTATTTCCACTACGCAAATGTTACTTAATGCAAATAATAGTTTCGTAATAAAAGAATAAAATTTTAGCTACCCACAAATGCATTGTACTCTAGTAATTGAGTATAATTTTTTTTTATTTCCTATATTGAAATTTAATGTCCAATATAACAATATGATTACATTCTAGATTGTTTCATTATTATTACTAGATGAGTGTGTGTGTAAAACTTCACATCCTTTCGATTTACGTTATTAAAGTAATGGACAATATAATTGGTTTGAATTGAAATCATTAAAATAATTACGATTTAAATTGTTCTATATATATATGAGGCACATAAAATGTCGTGCAATTATAAATCGTTTGTTTGCGTTTGAAATGTTATAAATGCAAATTAACAACACAAGTTTATTTCAGTATTTAGTTTGAAAAGTTTAGCAATAAAATATATATAGGAATATTTTTCTTCTATATATACATATATATATAGACATTATTTAATACAAAATGGGAACAATACGGTTAAAACTGCGAAGATGCGTATTAAGCGTTCGTCGTTCTGTGATTGAGTTACAAAATACTCAAAATAACATTTATGTGAACATTTCGATTTCAGCGTATATAAAAGGAAATGAACATATTTCAGAGGATATTTCCAGTGTGGGTGTGGGAAAATCCTGAGAAAGCCGAGAAATACAGTTGAAGCTGTTTATCAACTCGTTCCTCTCTTTCACAAAACTAACACATTCGCACACTCAAAGGAAAGGCGAAAAAAAAAAAGAAACGATCGGTGATGTGGAAAAGCGATGGAAAGTGCTTCACTTGTGCAAAGAGTAAAAGAAGAAAAAAGTGGTATATGGAATAAGGACACAAAAAAAAAGTGAAAAGGGGGCCCAAGCCCTCTCACACACATACACACGTCACAACTTTCGTATTACATTATTATATGAAAAGCTTCGGCCATATCAGTCGGGTGTAATGCAAGGCTCGTTATCGACTAGTTCGTGCCTGGACGCTATAACGGACATTTATTACTTTATGTTCGATAAAGTCTCCATTGCTTCGGTATATTTTAAGAAATTACTAGCGACCGGCTCGTATTTTAACTTATACGTCGACAGATTACGTCTTTCTTGGACATTAATTTTATTGCGCTCACGAAAAAGGACCCACTGAGTCATGGACTTTTTTTCTCTTCTATACTTTCTCCTTTTTACCCCCGCGTCTTACATATATATTCGTTCAAGTAATGCTTGCCATTGCATGTCCGGAAAGGGATAATGTAATACAATGAAATGATATTAGGACCAAGCTCGAATTCCAGATATTTTCTAGGCATTTCGGCCCCCGGTCACCAAATACACACACACACACATATACACGCTACACACGGATTTATTACACACGTTATATAAGCCCATATTTCATTTGGATATAGTTTTTATCTGGGCCAAAAATTTTTACATGCGGATTTCGAGCGACAAAAAAAAGGAGGTGTAAAAAATAGATTTATTTTATGGTTTTAACATCAATTACATTCTTTTTATATCACTATATAAGAGGATACATTTATTATTCTTTAAGAACTCCTCTATATATATAGAAGTAAATGTCACATGAAGGGTGGTGTGTGAAAAAGTTATGAAAATTCGAAAATTTCCCAATCCCATTAATGCTAGTAACCTTTTCAAGCGTACACACACACACCAACAAAGAGTTTATATATTCTAACCCCCTAATATAGAGTTGATGAAATTTGCCATAGAATAATAGACGAACTTAATCTGCACACAGTAACTGCCTTATTTGCGTTGATAATAGCAGTAATTCCCTTTTATTCAACAACAAATACAATACCACTTGTATTGCGTTTAATCAATATTAAATGTTTATTTAGCCAAACTGTTTATTACATATTACTTGCAAGTAATAATTATATTAGATGTGGAAATACACTTTATTCAGGAAAATTATTTTAGGGTGGGTGCACGTTTACCCAAATATGACCAACAATATAGCCCTGGACAAAAACCAAATATAAAGACGAAACGGACGCGCAGTATAAATCAATAGACCAATGATGTTGGATGCAACAACTATATCTCTCTGTATATACGAATAAGGGGAATATACAGCATCTAAACAGAATTCTCGATATCTATAGATATATTGTGCCAAGAGCAATTTCAATGTTTGACTGTATGCCTCGGTTCCATTTTACCACCACCACCGCCAATTCTACTACTATAAACTGCCTCCCGCTGCTGCCACCGCCGCTGCCAATCCTCAACAATTCGATCAATTGCAGAAGCTGCTCCTCGTTAAGATTGTTTACGCGCTACAGACATTTTACAACACAAAATGAAATTACTCTATACTACCAAATGATGTACTAGTCCAACAACGGAAAAAATCCCTCAAAAGGCCATTGGAGAGAAAAAAACGTCCAAACTAGATTGATTTAAATGAACTTGTCAATGTTTATTGACGAAGGGACGCGATTTTGCTTTCAATTCAGGTCTTTTCTTGATGGGCCAGAAAAGTAGACAATTTTCACAACATTTGATGAAACGTTTTTGGAATACTACAGTTGTTGTATTTTTTTTTGAGACCAAATGTGGTTTTAATAAAATCTTCCAGTTGAAAAATTATTTACAAAAATATATGTGTGTGTATTCAAAAAGGTTTAGCCTTTCTAATTGGTTAATTTTCACCTAAAAGACTTTTCCGATAAAATGGTTTTATAAGGATTAAAAGAAAATACGCTTTGATAAGCAGCTTAACGCAAGGTTCTGTTATCCTAGAGAGAGTATCGCGAAAGGACTCTCTTTAATCTGTAATATTTTTATATAAAAAGAAAGAGTTTTTCTCTATATACGTATGTGTCCTTTTTCTCATCACGTTGTATATGTGTGTGGAGGAAAAAAAATCGATTTTCGTTCCAGTGCGTTCAACTCATTACCAAACCGCCCCCAATATAATTTATTACAGTTTCGTGAACAAAAGAAAAATCAGGTGGGAATTAATTAAATTTGAAGACGAAAAAAATCTGACTGGAAGGTAAGGTTACACAATTTTCCTAGCCATGTAAAAATGATTAATCATGGCACACATTTTCTTTTTGCTTTTCACCATTCTATTATAATATGGTGTGGATTTTAATTGAGTAGCGTTAAAATTTTGTGCAGAAATGGGTAAACATATTGTATCCTGCCAACCATCATATGTATGGTCTAATCGTTTTAGTTATTCATTCTTAAAAAATGTATTATAAAAAATTGTGCACAAAAGATATACCGACGTAAACAACAAAACAAGATATGACATCTGGCAGAACGGTCAAACAAACACAATCATACTAACACACACATATATAATACACAAAACGGAAAACTTCCTATATTAAATTTTTCATTTTCGTCCACACAACATGTCAGGCTGCAATTTTTTGACGGTATACCTCATGCAACATGTCACAGGACTTGACGTTGACCAGGCTGGCAAATGGGGGTGGGTTTCGTCGTGTTTTTTGTTCCTCCTCGTACGAGAGTATGAGAGAGTTTCAACTCTCCTATGAAATATGAAAGTGACAGCACAATTGTTAGCCGATGTTATTTTTTTCCTACCCTTAAAAGTGGAAAAAATATCCGGGTCTTATTTAATATTTAACTGCATATACATTTTATGTTAGTCCACACACGAAAAAGAAAGAAAAGAGAGACAAAAAACACACGCAGCACGTTTGTTTTTGGAAAATATTATCGCATATATTATGTATTTATAAATAATTCAGCAATTTTGATGAACAAATTTTAAAATAAAAGTAAATGAAATGAAAATGTGAAATTTTACATACCGAAATTGTCTGCACTATTATGCATTCCAGATGGTCCTGGCATTAATCCTCCTAATCCTGTAAATAAACAGCCGCAATTAGACGTAAATCGTAACGAAATTCCATGAAAACATGTAATTTTAGTGAAAAACTCTTTATAATAAAAAAACGCAAAAGGAGATGACGCCATAAAATGTAATGTCGTCTTTTCATATAATTTTTTCCCGTCGAATATTTACAGCAATTGCTTGTTCAATAATAGATTGCATACCTTGTAATCCTAGTAAAGCTCCTGGAAACGTGGGTGTATGTGTTTGATCCATTCCTAGTCCACCGTTCGTGTTGAATGGGTGGCGATCATCTGACATGAGGTAATCGGATGGTTCAGTCTTTGGGGTTACAGGATCACCATGTTCGCTCATTGCTGTATCGCTACTATTGCTATCTTCGCCCGTCGATTGGGCTTGCAGGGATGAATCTGAGTTGAGTTTCTAAAAAAGAACGAAAGTCCCATTTTAATGACGGTGTGCATTTATCGCCCTCAAAACACGCATTTTCACAACCAAAAAAAAAAAAACTGTATATATAATCTAAAACCTTTCAAACTTCGCATTTTTTTCTTATTATTCATACCTCTTTCGTGTGCAATGTGGGACCACCTTCCAGAGCTTGTCCTAGAAGCGATTCTTGCATATCCCCATTTCCCCTGGAGGGACTTCGCCCCCGGTCGGGTGTGTAGCTCCCCCTTTCCGTACTCCTAGACCTTTTGGCTGGGGGCGGCGATAAGCCACCCTCCCGTAAAGCATCCGGTCGGTCCGTTGCCCACGGCAAAGATGATGAATTCTGAAATACGCGAATGAAAATCATATAGGCAATGTAAAATTTTCCATCGATTTCGATTTATTTATTTTGAATGAAAATTAACAAAATTTCAAAAATAAATAACGAATTACCTATTAAACAAAACAACAGATTTCACAACAATGTCAAAGTTTGGTCATTTTTCTCTTCACGTCCAGTACGTAATGCGTAATAATAGTGTTTAAAATGATTTTATGAATGAATTTGAATAATAAATGCATAAAGAAGTATTGTATTAATAATATTATACTTGTATGTGCGTGAGTTCTATTGTAGAAATTGTATATATCGAAAGATTATATTAAGGCATTATAAATAATGTGCATAATTTTACTCATGATTTGTTTGTTTATTAAACACATACAAAATACAAAGCATATAGTTTATTTTGTAGTGTAATTATTTTCAGAATTGTTTTGAATATACTCTCTTTCGATAAACTCTTTTATTATAAATTGGAATGTAGTCAAAAGATTTGAACGTTGCAAAAATTTTTTGGCACGCAAAAATATAATGACAAATATTGTTACCATTACTTATCAAAAGAAAATTGTGCTTAATAAACGAAACAAAAAAATGACAAGGCACCAATTTGGGTGGGCATTAAACTTACAAACAGATATTATCAATTCACATTAAAACAAGTTTAGGAAAAATAATTAATTAATAATTAACAGACATTTAAAAAATGAGTAAACATATATATACATATACAGAAATTATTAAATTTACTTATTAAAAATAAAACCTAATAATATTTATAAAATACATACAAACTTAATGTAAATTATAAAAAAAAAACAAACCAGGTGTGGTACAATTAAAATAAATTAGACATAGTTTTGCAATAATAACTTTTAATAATTTTTAATTTACACCTGCTTATATAAGTGAAGAGTTATATTTTAAACAAGGTAGGTAAGAAATCTAATGAGGCCAAATTTGAACTATACATTTTAGAATAGAGACAAAAACCTGCTTAAATTTATGTTTATTATCTTCACGAGTTACCTAAAAGACACCTTGATTTAAGTGACATATTCAATAATTCAACGAACACACCGAAAAAAAAAAGACTGTTTAATTTGAAGTTATTTTTATAGTACAAGATTTCTCTCTACTTAAATTATAAACGAAATACTACACACACATTATATTTATATGTATATTTTGCATTTACCTACGATATTTAACAACATTATAATATTTTTTCTTATGTTTGTAAGATTTTGACCTTTTATTTTAACTACTACTATTTTAGACGGTTTAAATTATTGTTATTAATACCAGTTGTCATTGAAACTATGATTACAATATCAATTTATCTTCAATATTAAACGAAAATACCTTCTCTAATAAAATCAAATCAAATTTAATCCATTTTAATTGCGATGCTGTAAAGGATTTTCTTAATGCATCTCTATTTGCAATTATGATTAATTATAGAGCTTTTTATATACAATATAGGAAAAAAATTGTTTACAAAATGGATGTGGAATAATTTTTGTATGCATTGGTATATTTTAATTAAATTTCGTTAATTTTTCCTCTCATTTTTTTCGGTAGTATCAAAACAATAATTATAATTGATCCCACAATGTATTACCATAAAATAGTTGAAAATCCAAGGTTAGACGATCAAGTTTGACAAGGTAATAATAAACACGTAAATACCTCAAATAAAATATCTATTCTAATGTAAAAACTATTAAAAACCTTCTATAATTTGTATATATTATTTAGAATTGATATTGTCTTATATACGTATATAACTGGTTAATGAGATTCAATTTTAACGGAATTATCAGCCTGTGGCCGCAACAATTTATCAAAATAGAAAAGAAAAAATTGTTACGTAAAAAATCGACTTACTGGTGAGATCTTTTGGTCGGCGGCGGTCAGTCTTTGTCCAGCAGTTCCGGCGGGCACATCAGCCAACCCCCTGACTTGTAACATTTGGGCAGTCTTTAAAAAATCCGTTAAATGTTCTTGTCCTATATGTACTTCCCCATTATACATAAACCTGTAACAAACAATAAACCAATTTGTATTTAGAAAATATTCACACGAATACCAAATTTCGCATCTCTACAACATTTTATTATAATACTCTGTTCTAGAATTCAGTTTTTTTACGCTTCGTATAATTTGAATCGAGTTTTAACATTTAAAACAAGCCATCAAGTGATATGAAAGGTGTCAGAAAATGTTTGAAATGTAACACCTGTACAGTTTTTCATTTTATATAAAAACGGATTCTAATCGTATCGTGTTTTTGATTTTAATATACAGAAAAATGTAGATATACCTTAAGAGACTTTCCATGTCCTTTTGTTGGACGTCCCTAAGAATGACGATGGGATGTTGGCATGGATTGGCTTTGAGTAGTCTTCGAAAATATGGACTACATGCGGATAGGACGACTTTGTGAGCGGTAAAAGAACAACCATCGCAGGCCAATGTGACATCGACAAAGTCCTCTTCGTCCCTCAAATGTCGGAACGATGACAGTATCGATGAATGGAAATCGTTCCATCGCAGCGAGTACTGCTGCTCGGGGGAGGTGTCGCCCCCCATCGGGCAAAGCGAAGGTGCAATCTCTACGCCAATGGTTATGCCGTTTTGACTACACCACTGGAATTTTCACGTGGACGTTATTTTTGTTTCAGACCTTTTCAGGAAAAAAGGTCCTATTGTTAATATCGGTCAGATTTTCGCTATCTTTTCGACATTTACTCGATTTTTTTTAAAAATGATATCGTCTTTTTTCTCTCTCTCGTTTAATTTTATTTTTTTCTACCGATATAAATGATTAGTAAGTTCGTTTAGGTCAGTTTTCTTATTTCCATTTTCTGGTGTGTGAGGTAGGTTGGCGATAACTGAAAAATTAAAACACACACAATTTTAAATAAACATTTAACGAGCGGTTAAGACAGTAAACAGGATATAGTAAACGTGATATGAAATAACTTGTATTTTTATAACTGATATGTAATTATTTTTCGTATAGCGGTTTTCTAATCACAATTGAAATTTCCTTAGTCAGTAATTGCAAATAAACTATATATATAGGTCAATTTTCAATTAAAATCCTCAAAAACGTATCAATAGTACATGTAATCCTTAGAATTTAATTAAATAAATTCTAATCTAATGATGAAACCTTTTAAAACGAGTGTATTAGTTTCGAAACGTTTCTGCAACTGATGCATCTGTATAATATCTAAAAATATTTTTTTTATTTTCATGAAAACTTGTTTATTTGTCGCATAATTTATCGATTACATTTTGTGCGGATTGCAACATTTTGTTATATTCGGGATAAATTGGAACAGATTTATAAATAAACAGTAAATAAGGTTTTTGAAAAGTTTATTTTTCATTTTTGCATGAATTTTCGTCAATTGAAGGTATATTGTAAGCATTATTCTAATTCGAAATATCATCACACCACAACCGCATATCGGATCACATCGCACACATTCCTTTATCGTTAAGGGTGGGCCAAAATCTATGCGCTTGGACGCATCCGCAAACAGTCTATTGTAGTGTAAAAGATCGATATTTTAATAAATAACCCTCCTAATGTGTTTCACAACACACACACATACACAAAACTACCCCCCATCGTAGATTAAGTATATATTTGTCTAAAAGTTTATAAAGGTATAAATTTTCTTATAATATATGTTACGAAAATTTATACAACCTATTCAAATTTCAAACTATATATTTAGTCATAAACGTTATTAAATCAATAGAAATGTAATTAAAAATAGATCAAATAGAAATAATCAGAAGAAACGCGTGAAAGCTCGTATTTTTAACAAATTTTCCTATTCTTGGCAGAGTCAATGAATTAAAAGGGGTTTTTATGACTGTATGCCTTAATTGCATCTATAATTTTCTATTTGAATCAGATTCAATTAGTATAAATGTCAGGTATAGAAGCAGATAAACGACTTCCTTCGAAAAAAATTATTTCCAGTGTCAAATTATATACATATAATATCTAATAATATTTATTTATAATAGTACGAAACAGCATTTTCTATATTCGAAATTATAATTAACTATTTCGAGCATATTTTTAAGACACCGGAAACGAAAATTTTGTAATAAGTCAATCATGGATGTATAATAAACATACATTTTTGTGAATTAATTACACGGATTACAACTGTTCGAAATTTCGAATTAACATTTAACAAGTTGTAAAAAAATTTTTATTTTTGGTCTGAAATGCAGTTACAAACTGGTCATATATATAGACGTATATTAAAAAGGTAACATAATTTTATTTATTACTGAAAATAAGTACATCTTCTCATGTAATTACTGTAATTAAATTACTACTTTTATATTATGCAGATACATATATGAAAATATAATTAAAATTAATTTTTTGGTCTGGCAGTCATTCACTTGTAAAATAAAATTATATAAAAATGCACATATGTATATGTACACAAAATTTTAGTTCTTCCCATAAATTTAATATTATTTTTTGTTGTATAAATTCCGACAATTATAAATAATATATTAATATAATAATTACCTTTAATTACGAAAAAAGAAGGTTCATGTAATTAGAGTTAATGACATCATTTGTATATATTATTGTTAAAATTTATTTTATATTTTTTCGGAAATGGTTTTAATGCAAAATTCATTAATTAGTTATATTATTTGATTAACAATTTGAAAGTTTTTGCCATAAATATATTGCAAAATTTCGTATTTATTAAGCAAACGTATCGAATTCTAACAACCCCCTTTAAAATATGGTGAATGCGCCGGTTGTAAAATAAAATTTTTCTGCTGGTAGCCAAATTTGGAATGATTGAAATGATTTTTTCGAAATAGAACCTACACACACATATTTAAAAACCATGTATTTTTATTAGATACATATATTTTTGTAGAAATAAAATTTATTAGCACTGTCTAAAATCTAAATACTAAGTAAGTTAATTTACTGCTATATTACTTATTTCTTATGAAATAACCTTTAAAAATAGAAAGCTCAATACACATAATCATGCATCCTTTATTACAATATAATAAAAAAAAGACACGTAAAAAATGACAATTATTATTTGGCACCCACTCACGAGTTTGTGTAAAGAAAAATTTACATAAAAATCATGTTTACCATCAACAGCAATTATTTATATAATTTATATTCTAATTTTATATATTTTTCAAGAAAAAACACTTTTAAATGTATAATTAATTAGTTGCAAATGTGTGCTTTTAAAATAATTTCTTTGGAAAAACTATACAATCTATATAAATGTGTGTGTGTGTCCTGATTATGGAAGTGGAGCGCAAGTGAAGACGAAAGTTGAGAAAAAGAAAATAAAAAAAAGTTTCTATTGGGGGGTTCCGGATAAGTGGTAGAAGAGGTGCGGGTGTAAGAGAAGAGTCAAAAGCGCCTGGAGTAAGTGCACCCCACATACACATTGTATATATATGTTGAAAAACGACAAAGACAGAGAAACGAATAAAGAGAGGAAAGAGAAAGTATAAGGCCGTTAGTTTACGGAAGCGTTAAAATAAATAAAATCAATACAGCACTAAAAATTAGTAAGTGGACAATGGCGCAATGGCAAAAAATTCGGGATATGCGCAAAAATAGAAAAAGCTCAAGTTAAAAACTACGGCTTTGTGCGCAACCAGAAGTACGAAGAAAAAGTCCATTTGTGATTGGTTCCCAATAATTGCAAAATCAATACGTAGTTTAATGCAATTTAATTGATCAAACATTGACGACAATGATGATGCCGGTTTGTTGGAATTCTTCTTCGCCGCGAAAGCTCGCCCGTAAGCTCATCCTTCACACACACACATACACAACACATTGTATAAAATATATATGTATATATGTATATACACGCACGCACCGTGTTTGTTGTTTGGTTAAATATGCGCTCATCGTATTATACAGGGATTGTATTCGCTTTTTTTTTTAAATAACATCATTATCCGTCCCTCTTTTTACGCTGGTCTAATTTGCAGAATTTGCTGAATGGTGAATTTTTGCGGAAGTAGTTTTTCCAACAATTATTATTATTATTGATGCTGCAACTGTGAGATGCACTCTCCTTATGTCAATAAACTATTTTTATCTATCTAAAGTTATAAAAACTTCTTAAATATAGGATGAGTTAATAAAAATCCACACGCGTGCTTTAAAATCTGAATAAAAATATCCCACACTTCTGATGATGTTTGTTATATGCGCCATCCTCTATATTATATCGCGCTCTTTAGTTTTTCAGAATGGGAAATGTAAGCAATATAATAATTTCTGGTGTAAAATTAAAAATAATACCGAATTATTTATAGAAATTTTTTTAGTGTAGTAGTTATAAAGATATATAGAATGTGTCACCGAAAATAAATATATTTTAGCGTTCATATTACATTTTTTCCTATACTTACAGCAATTTTGTAACAAAAATTTAGTCATAAACTATTGGCGGCAAAAAAACACAACGCAAAATATGCTAACTAAAACTATTTCAACAAAAAATAGCAATAATAAGAATTTACTCACTATAGTATATTCATGTGCTGTTTAATTTTTTTTCTGTTAAATTTTTATAAACTATATAACTATAAAATTCTTGCACTAAACACTATATTAATTCAAAAAAACGAACAAATCCAACATGTCACCAAAAATTTTTCCGAGGAATCGAATTCGAAAAGAAAAAACTGAAAAATTTTAAAAAACATCAACAAACAACTAAAGGAATTAGTTCAATTGTATAGTTTTTGTAATTAATTTTTTGGTAATAATAACACAGCACACTATATACAATTTTATGTAATAATAATAAACAATTGTCACAACAATGCAAAACAAGAGCCAACAATAGAGTGCAGGCCAGAGCGATTGCAATTGTTGAAACAATCGCCGAACGTCCACCACAGTCGTTGTTGCCTCCTTGCTTAGTTTAGTGCGTGCAGAACACTTGCGCGTCGACCTGCCGCGTTTACCGCCTACCACGAATTGAGGATTGAGGAGTACTTGCTCTCGGTGGCACTTATTCTATACCATCATGGCTGCTTTGCGCTCAGATGAGGATGAGAGAAAAACCGGCCATGTCCGTACCGTCCCGCCCGACTTTGTGATGTGCACACATTGCATTCTTCCAAACTATACCAATCTAAATGTGCTCTTCGCTCTATTCATATTCGCACCTCCAAGCCACCCGGTGCACTTTTGGCGACGACTTCCAGACGCAGCTACACGTCCAAAAAGCTGCACTTTGAAAATCTTCGTATTTTTTCTTTTTAATTAAACATTGGTGCAAATGAACTGTACCATTATAACTGCTTTTCTATTCTTGAATGAGATCCAAATTATAATTAAGTTACCGTAACGTAATGTTTGTTGTTTTTTTCTTCACATGCTTCTCTCAATTTCATCATTCTACATAATATATTTAACGTTTTTGTTGTTATTAATTAGATAAACATTTTTTTCCGTTTATGTATAATATTCATTAATGTGTACATCTAATTAAAAAGTACATGTGAATCATTAAACATTTTTTTCATCATCATAGAAAAGTTCATTGTATTATTAGAAAAATGACAAATATTTCTTTTTAGATTCAATGCCCCCAAAAAATATCACAGTATTCAAATTTATAAGAAAGCTCCTAGCTAATTGCATGATGCATGAGTCCCCCTAAAAACATCGCCAAAGACGCTTTATTAAACCAAATAAATTCCTTTAGTAGTGAAGAAGAGACGCGCTTGGAGAAGTAAAGACCCTAAAAATAGATATTCTCTTCCACAAATTGAAATATTATATAATACATTGGGAGAAATGTTTATTCGTTGTTCGATTTTTATTTTTATTTTTATATTATGTTTTTCTCCAAAACCCAGTACATTCAAAATTCAAAAATCGTCCAACATGTGATATAAACCTTTATTTAAATTGAAAAATTTATTTCCGGATCGTGTAAATGTGCGAATGGTCGTTCGCATATTTCCGCATGCATCTTCCCACACACACACACAAACATTCATCCCCTTCTTCTTCATTGTTCACAATCATTTACCGTTGTTCTATTTCAACCCTTAAAAATCTTACCATCTCCTTCTACAATCCACCCCTTTCGCAAATGCAAATCTTTTTCGCGCGCGAACTAAAATACATTTTAATTAGCATCAATTTTTAACTTTTTAACTTGAAGGATAAAAGCATTGTCATGTGACGGGGTGGCGGAAATTCGCTTAAATCGCCCAACAACAACAAAAAATTACCCTTATTGACAAAACACCCGTTTTGTGGTTCATGTGTAAAATGTAATATTTTTTTTGTTATGTGCGTTTCAATTCGTAACATGGCGTACCAACAACATTCACCCCCTCCGCGGAGGACCACCACTCTCCGTCATCGTTACGAGTATTCCACTCTTCCGCCCTTATATATTTTGTGTGCATCCCTTTGCCCCACCGAAAACAAACCATATCGATTTTGGAGCGAGTACCTAATATATACTTGCAGTAGTTGCTATAGGGATATACAACACGCTGTTTTCGTTTGTATGGATCAATGTGCCAGCGTACGTTTTACTCAAAATCTTATGCATTCGACAGCGATATACATTAAAACACATTTCCTATTATCGTATTTGCCCAAATTTGCTGATATATGTCCCTTTTATACGCGCAAGCAAGACAACACGACACATTCGCGTTTCGCTTTTCCCTTTTTCTTAAAAAGTAAAGGGATAAGGAAACACTAACCTGGTAATAAAAAAAATATAAGATGGACGCCATTTTGAAATGACTTTTTATGGCCAGCTATAAAGTATAAAAATCTCATCTAGGTACAATCAATACTTAAAGGTATACAGTTTTATTGTAAATGTCGAGAGAAGACCCGATAGTGTGTGTATATATAAATTTTTTCTTCGTAAACGTAAACTTTACGGCCTACTTGCTTAAAGCTTATTTTCTTGACGATGATGATGGCAGTATATAGGTACGAGTTTAAATAATCCCTTCGCATTTTATTGTGAAAAAGTTTGAAATCACCGGCTGCTCAAAATGGGTCTACCAGGTGTATTGAAAACAATTTTTATTACCTACAAACTATTATGTTACTAGTTTAAGTAATATTATGTATAATAATCGATTCTTCTTGTTAACACCGCAAAGTCGCCGTCGTTTTTCAGTTTTTAGTATCCATTAGGTTTTTGGAGCCACTAATTTAATTCTATTGTCTGGTAGAGTAATAAAAAAAGTTTCTATTTTTAATAAACAACATTTTCTTTGGCTTCTACCAAATACAAAATTAAAACCATCGTCAAAATAAAATGTGATCCTCTGCATTGCCACAAATATAACTTATTAATCGTTTTCGCGTTTTGGGTTTGTCTTTTATTCATGCAATTGTTTGATGAAGATCAGACAGTTGGTCGTAAACAATTCATACTATACTGACATAAAGACAAGGGATGATCTCTCCTAAAATATCTTTCGATATATATAGATGGAGTTTTGTATATTGGTTTTCAATTGCATTATTAACGTTGTTGTATATTTTATATACTCGTATTTAACAATATAGCCCCTCTTCACCCTATATTCAGTAATATAGTGTTCAACATGAACTGTTGTAAGCTTTCCAGGTTAGAAGGATAAACAGGGGGGTGAATTTATTTGGTCTTTGGCCTGTGATAATCGGATAAGGGATTTATTTATTACGTAATTGATTATCTGTAATCCATTTGCAAGTGATAACAGGGCCAAAGCTTTTCAAATATTAACGTATTTAACGGTGAAAAAAAAACAGCACATCAATTTCAGAAACAATTATTACAAATTCTGATATGGTGTTAAATAATTAAGGATATGATATTGTTTATTTGAACAAAACAATGTGGGGGTGGATTTTACTTATCGATGCTAGCGTAATAAATTTTCATAACTTCGTGCGGATTATTTTTTTCTTTAGCTTCATATAATATCAACATAAATCAAAATAAATTTTGTTTTTCCAATTTTATTACCAATTCAAATCAAGTAACTATACCATAACTCATCTAGTTCACTTGGAATTCAAAGGGAGTTTTGACTGTAAAGGTCTTCCTCCTTATCGATCTTTCCGAAAACTTTACGAAAATTGGTCGTTAGGTAAGTTGTAACGATATTATCCACTTGGACTCGTTTTATCTATACTAAATTTTTTGATCCCAAAATAATCCGAATATATATGTATATTTGAAATGAAATATTTCTTGGCCCAAAACAAGAACAAGAAGAAAAAAATCTGTATTCATACAACAGGATTTATTAGTGTTAAATACGCCAATAAATCGAAACGGTTCCACTAAAAACCTCGTATAAAAACACCAGTAAATTACGAAAGAGAAAGTAAGACATTCCAAAGGAGAGTTTTTCTTTTCCATCCGAAAAAAGGGGGCGGCGAAAAATTTCTATCTACAACCACCAACTTGTCTCTCTATATACATAGTTGGCGTCCTCCACCATCAGCCACCCTCTCACAGGATCTCCAATTCATCTGGCGCCAAAATGCAGTCATATCTCATCCCTCCACAAAAATAAACTGACTATCTGGCGAGATATGTAGGCCGAAAAAACATACATACCCTGCGAACAAGGTCATCTTGATGCCATCCCAGTCGGGAACATTGTTGGCCAACATCTATGCATCCCTTTCCCATTTTCCAACCGGGATGTATACCCTGGCATAAAACCTGAAAATCGATAAACAGACGCCGGTGACGTAAGCGCGTCGTTGGTTTGGTGCGGCGTCCAACGGAATCCTGCGACTCCTGCCGATTGTGCAGGTGGTGTTCTGATTGACATTTCTTCATGCGGGTGGTTGTGCAACTTTATAATATAAATTGCCATTAAAATTGCATTACAATATTATTGTTTAATTCGACATGTAATTATTGTGCTGATGTGAACATTTACAGTTTTGTGCTTTAATACTTCAGTGAATTTCAGGCGGAAAAGAGCCCAACTGAGGAAAAACGCCACTGTATATATTTTCCGATATACGTTTGCGGGTGTTGCGGTCTATTTAATATCATTGATAAGATAAACATATGATTGAATGCATATACAATTATTATATTAAAAAACAGAAAATTAAATATTTATTAGTATAGAATTTTGTATCGACTAAATGGGGCTAGGTTTGGTCTTCTTAATGGTGCCACAAGAAGTATATAGGTCAAGCGCCCACCTAGTTTTTTATAATTAACGCAATTTTTCCATATTTTCTAAAAAACTGCATTATTGTAAGGGGATGGGCACTAATACGATTTTGTAGAATTTTGTGTGTTTCTTTCGAACAAAAGTGCGTTAATGTATTTCGATAAACAAAGTGACCATCACCATCATCATCACCAAATCGATTTACAAATATAACCTGTAAGAATATGGTCAGGATGGGACCAGTATGGAGCAACATGGTCTAAAAGGGCCATGACATCTCGTCAACCCTCTGCTCTTGTTGACGGTCAGGGGACACTCACCCCGCACCTTGGAGTTCAGGTGAGACAGAGATAGAGGGGATGATTTGACAGGTTGGTGAATAATTTTCACCAAAATAGAAACACACAATACCTATGTATAAACAATTCCTATTGATATAAAATTTTGGGACACTTATCGCTTATTTTAATACAATGTATATTGAATTTTCAGCAAAATAAGCATATTGTTATATATATGTTGATGATTTTGAATGATTTACTTGTCCTTGTTTTAATTGTCATCGAAAAAATATGCTTCAGCTATCATATTTCGGCCGATATAAAATTTAGTTCATACATTCAAGGTCTAAAACATTTCATTACATTTATTATTGTTATTATGTTGTTGAATTATGTATGCAGGAAGTGTTTTTTCCAAACGAATTTTATCAGTTCAAATTTCGTTTGTAAGTAATGTAAGTCAGTGTTTGAATAACACATTTATACCTATTAACAGGAAATGCAGATAATGGAAAATAAACCACTAATTATAAAGATCTATGTTTAAATACAAAATCAACAAAAGTTTTCCAACAACAAACTTTTCAGGTGACAAATTTTCGCAAACAAACTCAATTATAAATAGTATTAAGATTAATTATTCTTATCATCACTTGCTTTCCTATTCAATATAGTACTAAAAGGGCTTTAAGAATTTCTAGTGTTTCAAATAGATATTTATCTGTATGGCTAGTTATAGGATGCATTCTTTTAAGAGCAAATGTTTTTTCCAGCAGATTAATAGTGAAAAGATATTTCATTAGTTGAACTGACATTGCTTGAATGTCAGGTAAGGTTCAAAAAGGTATATAATATATTGAAGAGACAAGAAATGCAGGTGTGGTATATAAGATGTTCAAGTTGTAGAGAAAAAAAAGCGCTATATACGATCATCAAAAATTTTAAAATAATATTTATGTACATATGAAAATATTAATCGTTGCATTACCTTACTTTCAAAGTTTCAAAATTTGTAATATAGGTGAGAATATATGTTTTTTTATTTACTTCATAATTGATTTGACATTTTTGTTTACAATATTTTGCTTGATGAATTAATAATGACGAAGAAAAGCACTTTCTTGCCCAATAAATATTTCTAAAAAATCGTGTGAATTTTTGAATATACATATGTATATATACATTATAAAATTAAAAATAAAAATCACTTTAATTTATTGTCAGGTTGAAAATGATGTCAGGTGTTACAAGTAGTTTTTTCTGCATAATTAATAAATATTAAAATTATAATAATATCATTAAAAAGAATCTAAGAAATCGCTTTCTTCTGCTTCTAACGCTTTCTAACAAATATTATTCTATATAATGGAATCGTTCAATTTATTCCATTAAAAAAATCTCTATTCAGGTATCTACACGTTTTAAGGGATGTAAGAAGGGTCACGTATGGCATTCAGGTAAATGCAATGACAGAGGGTTGCTGCACCCCCGTTATGTAAGCGGTATTATGGGAGTGTTAGCGTACCTGCTTCTTTTAACTTTTATTCCGGAATACAATATTGATTAATTGTGAACGAAGAAAAAACCATATGCAGTCAAAATGCGAATACACGCAATTTACAATTTATATCGTGTACACTCTGTAAAAATTTCTAAACTCTTACCTGAAATTCACCAATCGTGCAAAGAAGCTAAAACTAAAGAAACCTTTTTCTTCCCCTCAATCAAGATATGGTCGAATATAGCGTCTATTTATTTTTACTCCATGGTGCAATTGAACCATAGAGGGTGAATTTATTTACATTGAAATGCGTTTCAAACACATAAAAAGCTCGTCAAATTTTCTAATTAAAATTTAACGATTATTATTGCAACTTTTACGACACCTGCCACAATTATCTCTTATTCTGGAACAGTTTTTACCTGCATTGTCATTTTTATGTTAAAAAAAATGATTTTTAATGATACCGTACAAGTATAGCCACCCGCTGTGTGATGCAATGTAAAAATATCAAGTCAAATTCGATGGTGTTTTTTTTCCTTCCATCAACATCAGGGGAGTGGTCGGTACATTTCAACCACCTTGCATTTCTTGGCTATATACTAGATGTTAAATCATCCCCCGAGTCACAATACAACCCTCACCTCTCTGCACGCCGCAGCCCTTGTGGCCATTGTTCCACAATTTATATATAGGTATATGTATATGAAAATCTGCTAAATAATTGTACCTCTCTTGTCCAGCTGCCGTGATAAATGTTAAAATGGTGGATTTTTTTCTATACGTGTACCTTTTAGCTTTGAATTTTTTTTCTCAAATCGTTAATTTATTAATAAGCTCATAAATTCTGTAGAGGTATTTTTCATGAGAACGAATTTCTCAGTGTGTGTAATCGTTTATTGTTATGTTTTTAGTAACAATAACAATTTATGTTATTTACGTGTAAATAGACATAAATTCGATAATAAGAATTGATATATTTAAAGCTGGGTATTATTCGTAAAGACATGAATAATATTTGCGGTTTTGTATATGTATGTATTTCTATTGTATAAAATGTAATGCACGATATGAACATACATAAAGATATATTAATTATTTTATACAAATACATTTTGACTCTGTATAGATATATAAAAATGAAGTTTTTCTATTCTTCGTATTGTATTGTTATTTAAATAGAAAAGATACGAGAGAGTGCTTTTGACATAATAAATACCAAAAGAAAAATTCATAATCATTATGTATAATCGTTTTCAATTAGTGAAATGTCTTCTAATTGTCTCTTTAAATTTTTTCCGTGGGGTGTACGGAAAAGAGAGGAAAAAAAGGAAATAAAAACATTGAAATATTGCACACCTCCCCAAATTTTCTGGTTAATTTGTTTCCGCAAGTGCTTTTCTCTCTCTGTCTGTGTAATTGTGCAGAAATTGAGCCATTTTCCAATAAAGCAATAATATTATATAATTTTTTTCGTATTATATATAAATATTTGTTTTACCCAAATTACTTATGGATCATTAAACAATTCCAAAAGGTATCGAATTCTTTTATATACATATATTTATAAGCAATTCATCAGACATTGGAACAAAGAAAACCAACCTTGAGACGAAAATTTTCTCAATAAGATTCATAGTTAACAAAAAAATATGTTAATTTTAGTTAGTGGTTCAAAATTGCATACGAACAGTTTATTGGAAGAATCTGAATAATGTTCTTTGTGCAGAATTTTTGTATTAGCTAAACTTCCGGGTTAAAAATTCAACAAAAAAAAAGCTTTCTACGAAATTAAGTATGTAAATTAGAATTATAATTATATATATATGTATAATATGTCGCAAAGCGCGACCAAAATTAAAGATTTGTTGCCTTTAATGTCACATAATAAAATTATTAACAAATTATTGTGTTGTTTATTAATGTTTTTTATTTAGCATATGAATGTAAAATTTACGTATTAATACACAAAACTTGATACAAGTGGGATGTAGAAGATGGATTTCTTTGTGAACAAGAAATTCAAAATCACATTTGAATTATGAGCTTTTTTGAATATTTATTAGTGTAGAAATTTTAAGTAGCATATGAGAAAATATTACAAATTAATTAAAGAAACACAACATTTTCGTACA